>PVJA010023019.1:0-33522 GCA_004027025.1 Myocastor coypus
CTGAATTAGATAGAAATAGTATATACAATCAGACAGGGCCACACCCTCAAAGGAGATAGCAAGGAGGGTGAGCTGCCTTGCAACTGTAAGAGAGATGGATGTTCCCAATGTGGGCCTGGTCTAAAGACCAAAGAGGGAACAAATGCTAGCATCCAGGATTGATCATCCCCTTAAGGAAGCCAGGAAGATCAGTAACCCAACTGCTACCAGCTACTCGATTAACTCTTATTCTATACTCATGCCCTCTTGCTACATGACTCATTTCCCATTTGGTCCTGGATTTAATCAATTAACTGAGCAATAGTGCTTGTAACCTTATGCCAGTAAGAGTTTCCATGTTCTCCACCTTAGACCTTTCTTACCACATGGTTGTACTCTATAAAAATCCCTGGGAATGGTAGCTTCCCAGAGCAACCAGCTCAGGTCCCCCTTCTGTCCTCTCAGATAGAAGCTTTCTTCCCCCTCCCCATAAATATTCTGTTTTTAACTCCATTTGTTCCTAAAATCTATTCTTCAGTTTTAGAGAACACAAGCTTGTCCCAGGTACCTTTCAAGTCAGAAATTTCATTCTCCTATATCACTATCTGCAGTGCTGACTGTGATGCAAAGACAGGACTTGTACAGGAGGAAGAACAGCTTGTATGAGCTGTCAGTCTAATGTGTGTTTGCTCAGAGGGAGTCAGAAAGAGCAGAAATTAATATAACTAGTCCTCTTATTTGTAGAATTTTTTTCCTTCCCATATTTATATCCCCATTGTGGTTAGCAATAAATCTTCTAAATGGAAGACTCATGTAGTTCATTTATTACAGCAACAATTTTTTGAGGACACACTATGTATCTGACAATGTTGTAGGGACTATGCACCAGTGTTTCTCTGAAAATAAGACCTACCCCATATGGCATCAAAGACCAAGACAATCTCCACATTCAGCAAGTTTGTAGTCAACACACAAGAGGCTGAACAATTAGAGATAGTTTTTTCATAAAGATATTTCAGGGGCTGGGGAATAGCTCCCTGGCACAAGTGCTTGCCTAGCAAGTGCAAGGTCAAGGTCATGAGTTTGAACCCCAGTCCTGAAGAAAAAAAAAAAAAAAACATTTTGCGGTGCTATGTAACATATAACCACGGGCCTAGTTATATAGAAAAGAAAATGGCCTAGATCCAACTGCACTTCCAGTTTATCCTTCCAATTTACCTATAGCATGTTCTTTAACCTGTTGGTGGTAGAGGCACAGTGAGAAAAAGAACTTAGGAAAGTCTAACACCCTTTCCAGTCTTAAGCAAAAGGGAAGCTAGGGAGAAGATGCATAAACTTGTCTTGATTACGGAAGGACACCTGGCACCTATCAAACTCAGAGATAGGTACTGGAAAAGATGAGAGAATCCTCTTATGTACTCCCATCACTCTGAAAAATTCAAAACAAGGAAGAAACTGAGCTATCTAGTTAAAAACTACATAAACCATCCAACACATAGATAAACTTTTCATTGCATGTGGAAAATCTCTGTTCTTGCACTTTAGAATTCTATTCTCAGCATTGTTGACCTGCTTGCATTATCTGGTCTCCCATCCAGATGGACAGCCTGGGAAAGGATCCAATCCATATTCAAAAATTGCCTTTCTAGGTTACCTACAATAGGGTGCTTTTAGCATTGAGCTCCCAGGTTCCAAACATCAAGATCACTTTACCCATTGAACCATATGAGCAAAAGTGTTTCTTTTTTAAAAATTATTTTAAAGAGTAAAAATAGCAGAAACAAAGATAGAGAAAAACAGTAACAAGTAAGAGTATAGTACAGAATTTCAAAACAAGCAAAAGTGTTCCTATGCCTTGCATGATTCTTGGTCTCTAAAATCCCAACATTTAGCTGGGTGAGGTAGCATGTAACTGTAATCCCAACACTTGAGAAGCTGAGGTGAGAGGACTGGTGCAAATGGAAGGCCAGTTTGAAGTACATAGCAATATCATAGCAATTTGTCTCTTAAAAAGGTAAATAAAATCCCAACATTTCTTCAAAGCTAGGCATTTGATTTTTAACCAGATTTCTTTTGGTCATACTTTAAAAACTTTTTTAAAAATTTACATCAGTATACATTTGCACTAATAATTACATTCATGGCAGGGAGTTGGTATGTGTATGTAACACATCTTAGTTCTTTCTAATGTTCTCTCCCCTTTTGCAAAATATGTGTTACCCTGTTTATTATTTATCTTTTCTTTTGTTCTACTCTGAGTTTCACATATAAGAGAAATGTATGTTCTATTTAAGCTATTGCACTCTTTAAGCTTTTGGTCCCAAGGTACATCCTTTCACCAACAAATGATTCAAAATATCCATTCACTCAATGGACATATAGGTTGATTTAAAGATCTTGGTATTATAAGTTGTACTGCTGTGAACACAGGGATGTATATAACATTGTAATGCCTTTAACTCTTTCAATGAGATTACTAGAAGGGAAATAGGTGGGCCAAATGGTGGTTATACTAGTTTACATTTCCACAAGCAGTATAGAAGTTTATTTGCCTTACTTTCACAACAGTATTATTGCATTTTTTGATTATGGACTTCATGGAGTAATATGGGATTTCAGTGCCAGTTTTAATTTGCACTCAACTAGAGAGTGAACTTTTTTGAAAATGTATTTTTGGCCACTTGTACTGATGAGAAATGTTTATTCATACAGTTTTGATTGGTTCTTTTATTTTGGGGTAGGCTCCCAATTTTTTTGAGTTTTTTAGTTTATTTACCCTTGGGGAGAGTTGCAGCAAGATCTTTCTATATACTTCAGATTGACTTGGTTTTTATTTTTTGATTGTTTCTTTCAGTTTTATTAAAGGTAGCAAAAGAAACAGGCTCAGCAGAGCAAGTTTGGGCCAAGTAAAGATAGGAAAAGAAGCACACACTTCTACTGCATGAGGGTGGCGCCCTCCATTCAAAAGAGAACAGTTGCCCAGATCGCATTCACAGGTGTAACTCCTGCTTCAGCTCCCAAATGCAAGAATTGTAGGCAGGAACTGCTATCCCCCCCCCCACCCCCATGGGGGTCTTGCTGTGTATTCCAGGCTGATCTTAAACTCCCTATGTAGGCCAGGCTGGTCTGGAACTTGCAGCAATCCTTCTGCCTCAGTCTCCCAAAGGCTGGTATTATAGCTATGCACCACCATGCCCAGATTACACCTAGCCTTTTTTTTTCTTTTCTTTCTTTTTTTCTTTCTTTATTAATGAGCAGAACATATTTATTGAGGCAAAGAAAGCTCCTGTCTGAGAGTGGGACAGAAGGGGGGTCCTGAGTGTGTGGTCCCTATTTTTGTTTTCTTTAAACTTTATGTTATGACCAGCACACCCTGTCCTGGGGGTGGGGCTGGCACAGGATGTGGTGCTGGGGGTCGAACCATGGTCCCTGCAGTTGCCTAAACTTGCCTAAGCAGGTGCTTTAGACCACTGAGCTATCTCACTGGCCTGATGCCTAGCCTTTGAATTTTATTTCTAGGTGTTAGTCTTCTGTCTCAAGAATAGCTGGCAAAAACTTTCCCTATCATGTAGCCTGTTCTTCTCTGTTGGCTCTTTCACTGTGCAGAAGCTTTTTAATTTGCCATAATTCCACTTGTTGACTTTTAGTGTTATTTCCTGTGCAACTATGCTTCTATTCAGAAAAGATCCTTGCCTAGCCTTGTCTGCAAAAGTCTTACTGTACCTATTTTATCTTCCAGGAGATTCTGTCTTAATATTTGAATCTTTGATCCAATGTGGTTTTAGTATGTGGTGAGAGATATGGGTGTAGATTCAATTTCCTGCATGGGCATGCTTACATAATAGCTAAACGCATTAGTTCTGTTATGAGTGTAGATGTGCCCCCACCAAGCCTCATGTAGTCACGGGGACAGGCTTCTACAGTTTTTGATGACTCAAGGTCCAATGCTGGTATTATTAGTGTGAGTGCTACACCTACCTAGGGGCATGATTAACAGTGTGCAACATCCACACAGGGGCAGGAAACCGGCATAAAATATAAGAGAGGGGCAGAAGTTTGCTCTCTGCTGCTCCCTTTTGCTCTTGTTGCTTTTGCTGTTTTTCCACCATCATGAACTGCTTCTCTGTGCCATGTGCTACTCTGCCTTGGAGCCAGCCAAGTATGGACTGAAACTTTCACAAACTGTGAGCTATATAAACCTTTCCTTCATTTTTTTATGCATTTGGTACAGGGTGACATTATGCAGCTTGGACTTCTAGTGCTCCTCCTTTTTTCAGCCTCCCCAGCACTGGTATCACAGGTGTGCACCACCACACCAGGACCAGGGACATAGCCAGCACAGCATGTGGTACTGGGAATTGAACCCCAGTCCCTGTGCTTGCCTAAGCAGGTGCTTAGTCTGCTAAGCTATCACACCAGCCTTACCTTCCTTAATTTTGGACATCAGGTATTTTGTCTCAGCAACAAGAGAAAAAGTAACCAATAAGAGTCCCTAAAACTGGGCCAGGGAAGATAGCTCAGTAGAATAAGCATTTGCCTGGCAAGTGTAAGGTCTTAAGTTCAATCCCTGGTACTGCTAAAAAAAAAAAAAAATTAAAATTAAATTAAACCCAGGCTTACACATTTTATTTTATCTTTATTTATTTTTTGTCTTTTTGAGATAGGGTCTCACTATGCAGCTCAGGCTGTCCTTGAGCTCATTTTTGTAGCTCAGGCTAGTCTTGAACTTGCACTGATCCTCCTGCCTCAGCCTCCCAAGTGCTGGAATTACAGGCATGTGCCACCATGCCCAGCTCCAGGATTACACATTTTAAATGAATAATTCCCATTGTCATGTTTGATTAGTTAAGCTTTTATTTTATAAAGAAAGCTACATTCAGTTATTTCAAAAGCAGGCAGTTGGTGAGAGTCCCAGCCCACATGGATTTTATCAGAGGACCTGTGTTGAGAGGGGTCCTAAAACCAGAGATCAACATCTTGGGTTTTTTTGTTTTTTTCTCTTTTGGTGGTACCAGGGATCAAACTCAGGACCTTGAGCTTGCCAGGCAAGCACTTATTCCACTGAACTACCCTCCACCTGCCCCAACATCATCTTGTTTTAACTTTGGTCTTAGTTATGAATAACTTCATTGGGGGAAGAGCAGTTTGGAGCTGAGAAAGTTGCAGATTCAGATAAGTCCATGCCATGTGCAGCTGCTGTGCTCAACACTGCATTTCATCTCCATAGCTACAGCCAGACCTCAGCCTTTGAGTAAAAGGAGCAGGCTTTCATCCACCAGGCCATTACAAGAAGTTGCCTGCACAGCCCAGCCTTACCCTCACTTTAACACACCCAACTGCAAAATCCAAATGACAGTAAGACGAAAGTCTTCAAACATGAACTGCCTTTTCTGTAGCCAGAGGAGTGGATCCTACATGCCTCACTCCCTTTCAGGTCTTCCTCAGAGAAGAAAACATGAAAAAGCAAAAGGCAGCAGCTAACTCTGAAGTCCCTCACGGGTTCAGGTGCTTACCTACTTGGAGTACAAGGTGGTATCTGAGTGGCCGTGACAAGGGAGACCTTGACAACCCACTCTTTCATACAGCCTCTGGGCTTTCCATGTCACTAGTTTCCTTTTAGGTCAATTTATGAGCTCTCTACTCCACAGGCTGGGTAACTTTCAGACTTTGGCACCCATTTCTATTTAGATATCAAGCTTGGTTCCTAAGCAACTGGTCAGTTCCTCTCTCTTACTTCCCCCATCAGGGAGCAGTTTACTATACTAGCAGAACAGGCCAAACAAAGCTCAGTCCTGGGCAATCAGGCTTGAGGGAACTTTAATGAAAGCAAGAAAAAAAAAAATGGTACAAGAACAATGCAAAAAGTTTCTGTTCCAGGCAGTTTGGGAACAAAATACAATGAAGTAATCAAATCAGGTTTGTGAGGGATTTTTTTATTTTTTTTTAATTTTTATTTTATTATTATTATTTTTTTCTTGTTTCAGAACCTTTGCTTGTTTATTCACTCATTTTTATGGCCAGCTCAGCCTGCCCCAAGGGCAGGGCTGGTGCAGCATGTGGTGCTGGGAATCGAACCTCGGTCCCTGAAGCCGCCTAAGCTTTCCCAAGCAGGCGCTTTAGACCACTGAGCCATCCCGCCGGGCCCATGTGAGGGATTTTTTTAAAGAGCAGAATATATTTATTAGGGGAAATAAAGCTTCTGTCCAAGAGAGGGACAGAAGGGGAATTTGAGTGGACTACCCCTAAATCAGGGTTTTATAGCTGAATGAAATTTGGGCATTATTCCTATCTTTACTTATTTACAAGTAATAAGGTTAAAACCCCAAAATTAAATGACTTACTGAAGGTCATGGTGGAAGAAAAGCTGTAGCTAGTACCCTGGTGTCCAAACTGCCAAACCTAATATTTTTTTTATTATGTCTTACTACCATCAGAAAGTTTTTTTTAAAAAAAAGGATACAAGTTGTAGAGGCACACCCCTATAATCCCAGCACTAGAAAGGCTGAGGAAGGAGGATCATCAAGAGTTCAAGGCCAGCCTGGGCTACATTGTGAGTTCAAGGCCAGCCTGAACTGCATAGCAAGACCCTGTCTCAAAAAAGAAAGAAAATTATGGCAATTTCCCATAAATTAAATCAACTTCAAAAGCCAGGCACATTTGGAGTTACAGACTTCTAACACTGTTACAGGAAAGAAATTTAAAAGCTGATAAAATCTGGAAAAAAATTATATGTACAATATGAGGGGATAGATAGGACAAGGAGGGAAGTAAGGTATCTGTGATCACTGGGTCGGCAGGGCAGGAGGCAACTGCATGTTGGGGGCGGGCTGCATGGGCTGCCAGCTTTCCTGAGTTTGGAGAATGCGATACAGCTGTTTCAGCTGAGTGACGATGTTATCCTTGATGTCTGGAGTCGAGATCTGCAGGCGGACACTGCCACTGTCAAAGGAGCGCGCGAAATCACCAGAAAACATCTCATAGATCATCCGAGCCACCACAGGAACAACCTGTTCATGACACAGCCCGTGAGTATCCACTGAGGAAAAATCAGTTTTAAATAGCAGGAGAGACCCAAGATTGAAAGAACCAGTAGGTCTGAGAGAAAGCCCCACTGTAATGTCTACACTCATCTTCCTCTCACTAAACCATCCTGCCCATGTTCATTCTAGAAGCTGCCTCAACTCAATGTGAAGAATCTAGATATAGCATCATACCACATGCCTAAATGACTGCTTGCTTGTCAAGACTTAACCAAGTGCCACTTTTGCCTGCTTCCTTACACACCTCTGAGATTCAACCCCTTGCAGTGACTCCTAGAATAAGATTACATTCTTAAAAACAACTCAGATGGTTTTTCTAAGTTTCAGCAAGACTTTAAAGTCAATAAGAGAGTGCAAGTTGCTACTAAATCAATCACCCATGTCAAAGATCTCACATTCTAGAGCTTGGTCCTACTGTAGAAAACCTGAGCCTGTTACCCCATCTGATAGGATTAAAATACACACAGACTGATGGATGCGCAGTCTGAGGACTCAATTGAACCAAGAGTTATACAGCACTGAGAAAAAAAAAAAATAGAGTTATTAACATGTTCTTAGTCCTCACCTGAACCAAAATAAGCTTCCGTTCCAAGGGCTTCCCATCTGGCCATTCTTCCCCAAAGCATAAGTAGATCTCAAATGGTGGCTGTTTCTCTATTTGTCCTTTCTGGTGGGCAATGAGGTCTGCAGAATGGAAGAGTACATTTGATATCATGGGTCATTTCCTGTCCATTTGGTAAATACCATCTTACATACTGCCCAATACAACAGTCATGTGTGTCTCAATTTTAAATCAATTAAAATTAAATAATTACTTGGTTACATCAGTCACACTCACCTGCTCAATAGCCACATGTGGTTGGCTAGTAGCTACCATACTGAATAGCATTCATATAGAGCATATCCATCATTTCTGGAAAATAAGATTGTTCTACACTTGGAATTCAAGCCATATTGTAGAACCTAAATCTCAATGCTCTCCCTAAAATTGTCTGCTTGAATTCACTCAAATATCTCCAAGGAGAAAAGGTATATGCATTGCCAAATAACAACAGTAACTCCAGTTAAAGATAAACTGAGAATATATGGGGGTAATTATAAGACTATCATGCTTTTCTTTTTTTTTTTTAATTTTTTTTTTTTCTTGTTTCAGAACCTTTGTTTGTTTATTCACTCATTTTTATGGCCGGCTCAGCCCGCCCCGAGGGCAGGGCTGGCACAGCATGTGGTGCCGGGGATCGAACCGCAGTCCCTGAAGCCACCCAAGCTTTCCCAAGTAGGCACTTTAGACCACTGAGCCATCCCGCCGGGCCCAAGATTATCATGCTTTTCTGCTACTGAAGAAGTGACAACAAAATAGCTTCTCCTTTCTTCATTTTCCAGGTCACTTTCATTTTTTAGAGCCAAAGTCCTCATCTCCCTTGACCTCCTCCAAAAGAAATTTTGTGGTCAAAATTTTTGCTGAGTCAGGAAAAGGAGGCATAAAAGAAGAACAGAGGAAGGTCAACTTCCAGAAAGCAATTCCAACATCACTCTTATAATAATAAGACTCACCACTCAGGAATGTCTCTAGACAAAAGAGCTTGACCTTCTTTTGTCTCTCAATCAGGTTGGGGGCAACAAGTGATGGGGCACATGGCCCAGACCAGTACACCTTGCACTGGCACAGCCTGATGGCATAAATGGCATGGCCGCTGACCTCCAGGATCAGTCCTCTGTCCATGACATCCAGTAGCTTGCTGGTGAACAGCTTCTGCTTTTCATTGGTGATATGCTCTGGCCCTGGGAACTTGACCTGCTCCAGGCTGATGGGACCAAAGAGCTCCTCCTGGTCAGGCATGGGACCCAGGTCCCCATAGAAGAGGCGGCAGCCCTGGGGGTTGCTCACAGTCATGGTCTGCCCATACTCTTTCCCACGGTACTGAAACTTGATATCCAGGTCAGTCACTACAAGGCAAGAGATTACAGTGAGAATCCCATCCACCACTAAGATTCATGCAAGTCCCTCAAGATCAAGCCACCTTTACTCATTTATTTGTTTGTTTGTTTATTTATGTTATGGCCAGCTCAGCCTGCCCTGAGGGTGGGGCTGGCACAGCATGTAGTGCCAGGGATCAAACTGTAGTCCCTGTGGTTACCTAAGCAGGTGCCTTAGACTGCTCGGCTATTGCACCAGCTCCAAGCCACCTTTAAACCAGCACTAAAACACCTGCCTAGGCAGGTGCAGGGACTGAGGTTTGATCCCCAGCATGCAGTGCCTGCCCCACCCCCAGGGCACACTGATACTGTGTTTGAGACTGGGTGTGTGGCGCATGCCTGTAATCCCTGCGCTTGAGAGGCTGAAAACAGGAGGATTACTAGAAGTCCAATCTGTGTAGTGAGACCCTGTAGACCCTGTACTAAATACATTTTAAAAAAAATTAAACTGGCACTCAGAAAGGCCTCTGCCACAGTTATCCTTCCTGCAGTAAAAGGAGGCATCAATGTATCCCAGCATATTCATCCAAAAGGCTGCTCAGAAGCAAAGGCTGAGGGCCTTTGATACCATTTCTATTGTACATTATGGTCTAAAATCTCACCAAGCAAAAAGCTGAGTCCTGATGTGCCCTACCATACTGACCGAATCTTTATATCAATAGGCATTGGAAGGAGCTAGACCCTAAAGTAACTAGTTTGCATATCACTTCTGGTTGTTATTTCAAGAGACTAGAGGAATGAGAAGAATTATGAAGCTATCTTTCTCAAAGTCATGGTGTATGTATTCCATCATTATGGGGGTATAGCATGAGAAGGCAATGAAAGGACCAGGGCAATGACATGGACATTTCATTAAGATGACTGAGTGCCAAATTCAGTAAGAACTCCTAGTGCTCCTCAAAATCAAGAGCCTCCTCAGCCAAATCTGCAGTCTTAAACCTCCTTGTCCTGAAACTGGCCTTGTCACTAATCCTCTAGCCAGACTCCAACCTAGGCCTCCTGCCTACTAAGGCTTGAATAGCATGGCATCCTAACCAATCAGAGCATTCACTGGACAAACACATCACACAAGCGATGTTGTTTTATTCCTTGTGACTCATCCAACAGTCAGGAAATAGGCACAGAGGGCACTGGGGGGGCAGGTAGCTCTTCTATACATAGCACACAGGACAGGAAAGGCACTGGAACAGGAAATGAGACCCAGCCAGGAAGATCAAGTCTCACTTACTTGGGAGAGAGCTGATCCATAGCTCTGGAGAGCTATAGAAGGGCTGGATGGGCGCCTGGGGCACTTCCATCTCTAGAGGTTCTGTTTTGGGCCACACTGCTTCAGGGCTGCAGTTGCCCACACTGCAGTTGCCCACACTGGGCGGTGCCATAGGAGAACCTAGAACAGAAGCACGACAGTGGGCAGACAGTGTCCATCTGAGGCTCCAGGGACAAGCAAGGTCAGTAATCGAGAGTCAAACACAGAAATATGACCCCACAAAATTGCCCGCCAATAACCCCCATCATTCCCACTGGTTCCCCTGCTTGTGTTGAAGTCATATTATTTCATTCATAAGCTCAAAGCTATCAAGTCCTGTTTGCTAAAGATGAACACAGAGACAGGTGAGCTGTCTCTTAGAGTTGCATCAGGAAGCCACGAGGGAGAGATGCTTCACTATGAAAACTGGCTCCAGTAACCAAATAGTACCTGGCTGCCTCCTATGAAGTCAGCTCCACTGAATTAACTAGTTGGCTCAAGTATGAATGTGTAGATATCTATTAAAACAACTATAGTATTTGAATCATCTGCAGGAAAATGGATATACCTTGAGACTATAATGTCAAGTGAAATAAATCAGACATGGGCTTAAAAATCTCATGGTTTCTTTCATATTAAAAGCCCAAAGTATGGCTGGGTGTGGTGGCTCATGCCTGTAATCCCAGCACTTGAGAGGCTGAGGCAGGAGGATCAGTGTGAGTTCGAAACCAGCCTGGGCTACAAAAGGCCAGGCCTGAACTGCATAATGAGACCCTGTCTCAAAAAGACAAAAAAAAAAAAAAAGCCCAAAGTATAGATAAGTTCAGGAGTGAAAAAACAAAACAGAAGACAGGTCTTCTGCAAAAGGAAAGGGGACAGAGAGATGGAGGAGAGAGAAGAGAGGAGAGGAGAGGAAAATAGATGTATTGATGTGTACCAACTGCACAGTGAAGTCACCATTACAGACTGCAAACATGGACTAAGAGAAATGTGTATAAAGTGCTAGGTTTGGTGGCACACACCTGTAGTCCCAGCACTCAGGAGGTTGAGGCAGGAGAATCACTGAAGTTCAAGACCAGCCTGGGCCTCAAAGAGCTCAAGCTCAGCCTGAACTGCACAGCAAGACCCTGTCTTGAAAAAGAAAAAGTATAGGGCCAGCAAGATAGTTCAGTAGTCTAAAGCACCTGCTTAGATAAGCTTAGGCAGGCACACGGAACCACAGTTTGATCCCTGGCAACACATGCTGGGCCAGCTCCACCCTTAAGGTAAGCTGAGCCCACAAAAAAAAAAAAAAAAAAAAAAAAAAAAAAAAAAAAAAAAAAAAAAAAAAAAAAAAAAAAAAAAAAAAAAAAAAAAAAAAAAAGTATACACACACACACACACAGTAATGTAAACTGGGTGTGGTGATATACACCTGTAATCCTAGCACTTGGGAGGAGGAGACAGGAAGATCTGCTGTGAGTTTGAGGCCAGCCTGCAGTGCATAGTGAGTTCAAAGCCAGCTCGAACTACATAGTGAGACCTTGTCTTTTTTTTGAGACCTTGTCAAAAGAAAAAAATCAAAAACAATGTAATAGGCAATTGTATTTATTAAAAGTAACATAAAGAATAATTTATAAATCATTAAAAACATACTTATATGCATAAAAGGTTTGGAAGGTACTCAAGAACCTAGAAAGATCTGTCTCTGGGGAAAGAACTAGAAGATTCAGAGACAGGATAACAAGAAAACCTTTCCACTGATCCTTTTCTTGTACCACTATGACTTTTTTTTTTTTTTTTCTTTTTTTTACATAGGGTCTCACTATGTAGCTCAGGCTGGCTTTAAATTCGTAGTGTACCTAAGGCTGGTCTCAAACTTGTGACAATCCTCCTGCCTCAGCCTCCAAAGTGCTGGGATTATAGGTGTGCACCACCATGCCTAGCCCATTATGTTTTGTTTGTTTATTTTGTCTTTTTGAGACAGAGGCTCACTGTGCAGTTCAGGATGGACCAGAGCTCACTTTGTAGACCAGGCTTTGTAGACTCATGATGATCTTCCTGCCTCAGCCTCTCAAGTGCTGGCATTACAGGTATGCACCACCATGCCCAGCACACCATTACAAATTTTATTCATTCAAAAGTATTCAATTAAAGTGCCCCCCCCACTACCCCTTGTGGAGCTTGGATTGAACGCAGGCCCTGATGCTTGGCAGGCAAGCACTTTTTCTATCTCCCTAGCCCTAAAGTGTCTTTAAAAGTGGTGAAAATCCTAATCCTATTTCCCTGTTCCTAAATTCACTTGCTCTAGATTTTGTAGCTCTCCCCTCCTAGTCTCACCTCTCAGCTATCTAATCTTGAATATTTCTTTTTCTTTCACCCTAGTGTCTCTGAAATCACAGAAGTTAATGTTTGTTGACCCTTTGGGTTCAAGCCCAGTTAAGCCTCTATACCCATTTCACACTTTTGTCTTTAACATATATACCACAACTTTCCACAAAAGATCCAAGGCAGCCCAAAACACAAAGACACACATTATCTGTAACAAAATAGGAACAGAAGTAGGAAAGGAGGATGTCTTGGAAATAACTGCATCCTTTCAAGGGGTGAGAATAGTAAAGTAAGTCAGCCAAGAATTTGGGAAAGGACCTCACATTTTCAGATATGCAACTCCTAAAATGTCACTAAATGGGATATAGCATAACATGAAATTTCTCTCTGTGTATTACTTGGTTGCAAAGATGTAAATGGCAACATAAAGACTGTCAGTGAGCAGATAATAATGGCAATTTCCTGGTGCCTCTCCTACAACAGTGTTCCCCAAATCCTAAAGTAAGCATCCTGATATACAGGCTTTTCTAAGAGACCAAGTTATCTCCTAGAACCTCTAATCCCCACATGATACAAAAAAGATGGAGAAAGGCTGCTCTCCTGGAGGCATGTCATTTGAATAGTACCTCAGCAACAGGTGATGTGAAGATGGTACAGAAAAGCAATTTAACTTGTATTTGAATATTAACCAGAGAATGCAGCAGGGACCCAAGTATCTGCTGCAGCACCGTGGCCTTCTAACCTCTCAGTTCATCCTTCCTGGGAAGCTGAAGCCAAAGGCCCATAAAAGAAGTGTTTGGTAGATAAATGCTATCATAGCCTAGCATTAGTGGCCATAGACAGCACAAATTTCTCATGATACAGTAGAGTGGTGCCTGTTAAAGAAGCAACATGGAATTTATGCCAAGGGAAATATTGGAAGTTAGCCTACAATTCACAAAACAACATATGCACTGAATGTAATTGGCAGAATTTAATACATGAATGACTTAGAATGAGTTTAAATTCACTTTTTAAAATTAGACCTCCATAGCCAGGCATGGTGATATATGCTTGTAATCCCAGAACCTGGGAGGCTAAGGCAGGAAGATCACTGTAAACTTGAGTCCAGCCTGGGCTCAGTACCAGCCTGTCTCAAAAATACCAAAAATAAATATATTTTAAAAAATAACATTAGTGGGCCAGACAAACAGCTCAGCAGATTAAAGTGCCTCCTTAGGCAGGTGCAGCAGCCTGGGTTCAATCCCTGGCATGCTGTGCTGGCCCTGCCCATGGGGAGGGGGATGCTGAGATTCGATTGAAACTGGGCATGGTGGCATATGGCTGTAATCCTAGCTCTTAGAAGGCTGAACACAGGTGGATCACTACTACGAGCCTTATCTACATAGTAAGACCCTATAGACCCTGTATTAACATACAAATAAGTAAATAAATAAATAAATAAATAAATAAATAAATAAATAAATAAAATTAGACATTTTCTAGAATCCTAAAATTCATTCCACTGCACCAATGGTAGCCAAGTCAGCAAATAACCCTTGTATATGACTCCTGCTTCCTAACAGACCAGCAATCAGGCCACAGGGCTTCACCACTGCTTCCTGGGCAGGGTTGACTGAGAGGGCAGCAGTTCTGAGGTCAAACTCACTTCGGTCTTTGTCCCTGGGTGCTGCCCACCATCCACTCACCATTGATATTCAGAAAGGGGAAGGTGTCTTGGATGGGCACATGATGCTGCGACTGATCAAGCTCATCCTCCTCGTCTTCTTCATCCACATCATTGTCCTTCTCGTCCCACGGAGCAGACCCTGTGGATCCTGATGAGACATAAGCCCACAGGTGAGCAGCTCAAGTGCACTGTCCTTGTTGCAGCTGACCGACCCCCAACAGCACAGAGGCTCCTCAGTCTGTACCCTCAAAGCTCTAGTTTAAAAAAAAAAAAAAATAAAGGAATTGAGGCTGTACTAACATTATACCAGGGAGCAGCAAGCCCCACTTCCCTCTCCTAGAACTCTCCTAGAAACCTCTACACACTAGCATCGCAGCTACAGGCTACCTCCTTGTGTAGCAGTATCTCTTATTGGAGTCACAGACACCAGCTTTTCACCCTTGGGCAATTATTATGAAGCACAGTCCCCTGCCTCAGTGCAGAACCTCACTGGACTGTGTCTAAAACATCTGGATCTTAGGATTCACCCAGCACTGAGTAAACAGGAGGATCAGGGGGTATTCTCTTAGCAAAAGTGTCCTTTAAAATGAAGGGCTGGGGGGATAGCTCAGTAGAATAAGCACTTGCTGTGCAAGGTCCCGAGTACTGAAAAAAAAAAAAAAAAAGCCTAAAATAAATGACCGCTTAGTGAACATCACCAAAGAACTTCATAGCCTTTACAGATCGTGCTCATAGATTGAATAACAGCCTTTGAAATAGGCAGGAAAGATGAGATCCCACATTTTAGAATTGAAGAAACAGGCTCAGGTGGCCCAACGACTTGGTTCAAATCCCACAAGTGAAGTGAGAGGAGCCAAGCTGAGACTTCTAATTCATCCTCCTTCAAAACCACCAACCTCTCATGTCCCAAGAGAGTTTACTTTTACAGCAGAACTCTAGACTTCCTCTACTTTTTCATGCTTTAAGCAATCCAGGTAAAAACCATTCCTCTAAGGGAGCACAGCCATACTGAATCTACATCACGTACTCTCTGGGTCCCAGGTAAAGCTTTTACCCGTCTTTAGATTTGAAACTCAGACAGGCTGTTTTTTATATTACTGTCCCTTTAAATGCCCAGCCCAGAGTCTGGCATAAGGCCCACACTCTCTCCCCATGCAGAGGCCTCACCTGGGTTAATGATCGAGCCCTGGGGCTGGGGGATGTCGCACACTTGGTAAATCTTCACTGGGTTCATGGGCACCTCCTTGGTGCCGTCATACATCAGGTTGAATTCCCTGCTCTTGTTGAGAGCACAGCGGAGCTGAGCCTTCCATTTAGCTGGGTCAGGGTCATCCACCCCCTCCTGGTACTTTCCTGTCTCTACAGCCCAGGCCTGAGGAACAGGAAGCCACAGTGAGTGCCTACTACTTCCCAGAGCCACCCTGCAGCATGTGCTCACCCCTCTTCATACAGATGCCCCCACACCTGCCCAAGTGCCCCAGTCTTCACTACCCTGTGCAGAGAGTGCAGCAGGCAAGACTGCCATAGGACCAGGCAAGGCAGGGCCAGCAAAAGGGAAATGAAGCTGTGTGCACACAGTCACTCGGGAAAAGGAGCCTTATCTCCAGCCTTCCCGCCAGAACCTGTCAAGACCGCAGCGCTATGCTAAAAGCTTGAAAGTAAAGTCTGGAGCAAATATGTACTAACTCGCTCCTGGGCAGCACTATTCCAGGCAATCTTCCTCTTCCTTTTTGACATAAATTGCCTACACAACAATAAATATTACAAAAGGGAATGGCAGATGACATAAAGAGTTTGGCCCACTGGTCCTTTGCCTTCCATGTTCAATATGAGGTATGCCTAACTAGAGACTTAGTGCCTTCAGGAAGACAGGAGCTGGGTATAATGGTGCACACATGTAACCCCAGCCAGCATTCAGGAGGCTGAAGCAAGATTGCTGCTTCGAGGCCAACCTGGGGCTACACAGTGAGATCAAGGCCAGCTTGGATTACATGGCGAGACCCTGGCTAAAAAAAAAAAAAAAAAAAAAAAAAAGAAAGATGAGTATCCGGCTTGCCCCCCTGGCTGAAAGCTTCAGGTCCTGTTAAACCATGCCCCTACCCCTCCTTTCCCTAGTCCCCAAACTCCTACTTCCTCAGAAACATCTTGCTGTGAGTGGATGATGGCAGTCTATAATCACTTAGACTCCTCCTTGGTTTCCAGGTATGGGAACTCACAGCACCTTCTCCACAGAAGGGGAACAAGCAATCACCCCAGGCAGTGGGTGGGGAGGGGAAGAATCCAGGTTGTTTGTGCTATAGGTCATGCTTCTCAGGGACAGAGCAGGATATAGAAAACCTAGCAGGACTAACTGGCATGTACAATTCGTAAGGTGTTGGGCCAGGGAGACAGCTCAGTGACATTAAAAAACAGTAATTTTTTTGATCCCCAGAACCCAAAAAAAATTAATATGGTGTGATCAAAAAATATAGTGAGTTTAGTTTCTTCAATTCATTACAAAAAGATATACTGACATGGACACCCCTCAAATATACTCCCCTAGTTGGCATACATTTATCCCATCATTCTTGTCACCTTTCTGAAGCAGTTGAGAAGTATTTTCATGAGTGTCATTAGCGGTACAGTTGTGGCTTAGTGTTCTTTTTTTGAGACAGGGTCTTGCTATGCAATTCAGGCTGGCCTTGAGCTCACTTTTGTAGCCCAGGCTGATCTTGAACTCACAATTATCCTCCTGCCTCAGCCTCCCAAGTGCTGGGATTACAGGTGTGCACCACCACGCCCAGCTTCAGTGTTCTGAACCAATTAAAAATATTTACTGGGGCCGGGCGTGGTGGCTCTCGCCTGTAATCCCAGCACTCGGGAGGCTGAGGCAGGAGGATTGGTGCGAGTTCGAGACCAGCCTGGGCTACAAAAGTGAGCTCAGGACCAGCCTCAACTGCATAGCGAGACCCTGTCTCAAAAATAAAAATAAAAAAAAAAAAAAAATTTACTGGGATGGGGAGATAGTTCAGCAGCATAAGTATCTTCCTAGCAAGCATAAGGTCCTGAGTTCAATTCATAGTACTGTAAAAACAAATAATAATAATAATAATAATAATAATAATAATAATAATAATAATAATTTACTGGTCACAGACATTTTGACTTTGGAGAAAAGCCAGAAGTTACTTATACCAGATCCAATGACAAAGGCAAATGATGAGACACCGTGGTGTTTTTACAAGCCTGCCTTTCCAATAGATAGATGGTACTCAGCAGCAGCAGTCCTTTTTTTATTTACTTTTTGTCTTTTTAGGACAGGGTCTCACTACACTGTTCAATCTGGCCTTCAGCTCACTTTGTAGCCCAGGCTGGTCTCAAACTCTCAGTGATCCTCCTGCCTCAGACTCCCAAGTGCTGTAATTATAGGTATGTTCCATGACACCTGGCTGATCAAACCTTATAAACAACAGTTTCCCAGAGCTGCTTCAGAAAGTGGCAAGAATGATGGGGTACGTAGGATCAAAGCAAGTGGATATACTTAGAAGAGAATTAATGGAAATATAACTTTTGCTATATAAAAGTTTTCAAATGTAAATATTTTTTCATATCTTTGCATCATGCCTTGCACGCTTATACTCACAGGATACCAACACACTCTCTGATCAGAAAGCACTCTCTGGAGTGTGACACATTAAACACTGAAGTAGTAGATATGACCAGAAAAAACTCAAAACAGGAAGTACACACTAATTTTTTTTTTTTAAATTGCCAAAGTAGCCAGGCGTGGTGGCGCATGCCTGTAATCCCAGCACTTGGGAAGCTGAGGCAGGAGGATCAATGTGAGTTCGAGACCAGTCTGGGCTACAAAAGTGAGCTCAAGGCCCGTCTGAACTACATACTGACACCCTGTCTCAAAAAGAGAAAAAAAAAAAAATTGCCAAAGCATACCACTAGTCTAAATCCTATCTCTGGCTCTGTCCAGACACTTTCCCCAAGCTGAAATTCAATCTTCCTGCCCTATCCATTGAGATCTCTCCCCTCTGTAAAGCCTCAGAATCATGAGGGAGATTCTTCACAGAGCCGATCTAATCCTCCACCTCCTCCAAGTCAGACCCACTTCCTCTTACAATCTCCTCAGATTGGGGCTCCTTCATGGAGCCTTCTAGTATGGAAAGAACCCTGACAAGGCCATGCTGCCCTACATAGCTTGGCAGGCCCAAAGGAGCCTAACTTCTGCCACTGAATCTACCTCCCTGCTGCGGGTTCCAACTCCATGGACCCCCAGTATCTGCAAGGCTTTCATCCTCTGTTCATGTTCCCTCTGGCCCCAGCCAGCCAACTTCAACTCTGAAAATTTTGGCAGAGATTTTAGCATTTTGGTGGTTCCCAGAATCCTGCTTCTCTGTGCGCAGCCAGTACAACACAGGATCGCATCTTCCTGCTCACCACACAGCATTACCCAGCCCACTCAAATATGGCTGAAGTCCTCAGGCTGACGCAGAGAAGGGTCACCCTAGTAGGTGGAACTTCGGGCTCAAGGAAGGATGCTTACAAGGTACCACACGGCAAACCATCATGACTGAGGAATGTTACTTGTTCATACCCAACCCAAGCCTTGTTTCAGAGATTCTGCTCACTGTGCAGTCCTTACTTCTTTTCCTAGGATGGAGTCATCTCTGCATTTTGATGGTGCTTAACAAGTCCCTTCTTACACTAGATGCCACTTGCTTCTCACCATAATCCTGGGAGGCAAGCAAGACAGGTTTCATGCCATTTACTAAAAGGGAAACTAGAGTGTGGAGGGGTAACATCTTTATTTAGGACCACATACATAGTCCACAGTGGCAGGACTTGGGGCCACATGATCCAAGTCCTGGTCAGAGTTAGAACAGGCAGTATGATGGCAAGAAGCAGGGTAGGTGACCAAAAAGACATAACCCTAGGTCCACCATTTACTGGCTGTGTGACTTTTGACAAGTCACGTAGCCATTCTGGGAGTAAGTTTTTGCCTATACAACATGGGGGTGATGACTCTCTTACAGGACTATGGTGAGAATTCAATGAGGTCATGCGCTTTGGCTCCAGTTGCTTGTTAGTGCCTCAACCATCTTGCCAGGGGCTATCAGAGCTTGGATCTGCAAAAACATTTTTACTGTTCTCCTGATCTCCCAAGGCCCTCCCCTGCCTTCTACAAACAGATAAGGTGATAAAATAAAGCAATGTGGTCTCTCCAATATTTTCCTCAAGTCCCAAGCAAGGCCTTTTATGACTGGGGCTTTTAGGAAACCTACCTCTTCTGCACAGCCAACCAGGCCCTTCAACAGTGAACCCCATCCCAGACCAAGGCTCCTCACCTCCTTGACACCAACTCCAAAAGTTGGGTTTCAGATTTTCCTTAATATTTTTCTCACTTATATTTAAATTAAGAGTACCCATTTGCATTTCCTCTAAGTACCCACAGGTCAAATTCGCCTGCCTCAGCTTTTTATACCTAACATAAATAAGTCAGTGTGTAACACTGCTACATGCCACGCCTTGAGCCCTGTTGCAGTAAGAACCTGGTGAATCAATCTTGAGAGGCCCGCTGTCACGACTGGATCGCACACCCACCTTCCAGTTTATAGTCAGGGAAGAAAAGGATAAGTTCAATTCTCTGTGTCCTGGAGCTGCAAGAAATAAAGCTATTCTTTGGGTGGAAGGGACTTTCAGGGAAAGGCTGGTTGAAGTGAAGGTGGCTCCTGAAATTACAGCCATGTAGATGGAACCCCTTCCCTCCACAACTGCCCTCAACTTCTGGCTAGAGTCAGGCTTTAATTTACTTACATTTTGTGAGATTCTATGAGATTAAGTCTGCTTTCAGCTAATAAAATGACTACCACATCAGAGCTTTGTTCTACATAAAGATAATTATAATTTGGGCTGGGGGGGAAGCATAGTAGTAGAGTGGTAGCTTTGCAAGCCTCAAGCCCTGAGTTCAATGCCTGTACCACAAAGAGAAGGGAGGAAGAAAAAATAAGTTGGCATAGCACTGCACACTTATAATTCTGGCACTGAGTTAGAAGGATCACAAGTTCAAACCCAACCTGGTAAATGAGCAACTCAGCAAGACCCTGTCACAAAAATTAAAAAAAAAAAAATACTAGTAATAAAAGACAAAAACACACACACACACACAAAAAAAAAATAAATAAGTAATTTTTTAAAGGACTAGTGATGAGATTGGTACAAAGACCCTGAATTCAATATTCAATCCCCAGTATTGAGACCAAAAAAAAAACAGAAAAGAAAACATACTAAAAATTAAAAATCTATGCTTAAAATACCTTTAATTTTGAAGCAGTGTTTACAAATAAGGCAAAGTATTTTACTACCACAAGAATAACTTGCTATGGGCCTTCCATGGACTCTCTCAGGCTATATCAGGAGCCTGCTAACACTCTACAGTTCTGCCCAACTCTGTAGCCATCCCTGGGCCAAGCACCCTCTTCAAGGCAAGAGTCCTAAGTGAAGGTGTAATGAGGAGGAGTCAGGGCCGACCAACCCTGATAGACTGCCAACAACCACATCACTACAACTACTTGCAGTTTAGCTGACCCCACATCAGATCCCTGGGGACATGAACTGAGACTCTCCAACCAGTGGGGAGGAATAGAGGACATCAAGCATTACAGGCATGTTCCCAAGAAGAGGAATTTTTATACAATCACTGCTAAGTCAGAGAGCCCCATCCTAAACATTCTGTCTCATCAGAGTTTTGAATCTACTATATTCCCTGTGCCAAAACAGACATGGCAAACAAACCCAGGAAGATCTGAAAAAACTGGGAAAATTTTCAACTCAGATGGTAGGAAGTCATTTACCTTAAAAATGGTGTTTTCCTCCTCCTGCTGGGGGCTATGCCGGGTGGCATGTTTCCAGGGTATCTGGAAACGTTTGGAGTCTCGGTGTAGCCAGATGAGCCCAGGGTAGAGACCACTATCCACCTGGGCCACCAACCAGGGCTTCAGCCGGACTCTGCGGGGGTGGAGGGCCATGGTCTGGGGCCAGGGGCTGAAAAGTGGGCAGAAAAAGAGAATTAGGCCAGCCACTGGGAACTTGTCCCAGCCACTGTTCCCGTATGCTAGAGCTACAGTTTCACTAGATCACAGCAAAGAAACTAAATATGGGAATAAACCCTGCCAAGTGGGAGAGAAAAAGAGGTTAAAAGGTTCTTTTGATTCTTATTCCAAAGCCATTTATACTTCATGCTCTAGCCAAATCAGACTTATCATGCAGGTAGATCACATTACTTCTATTTCAATCCTGAAGCAGGAAAATAAAAAGGTGATGTCATCCCCACTGGAATGGTCCTTCCTGAAGCAGTAAAGACTTTGGAAGAGAAGGGGAGGGCCCCTTTCAGTTTCTCCTGAAGGCAACAGTTATAGAAACAGCAAGGGTCTGGTAAGAAGCTGAAACATGCACTTATTTCAAACCAGAACAATGAAAGTGAGAGGGAATATTTCCTTAAGAAGGGATACCATCATGAGGAGGGAAGTAGCTGGGTGACAGGTCCTAGGTTACAAAGTCCTTGCTTACCTGGGGAAGCAGGCAGTTTGTCCACACGGAGCTGAGCAACTGGGCTGAATCTGCTTTGCTTCCTGCAGGCCACCGTAAGACTCTGCACCAAGAAAAACAGCGTCAGCTGGTTATCCACAGAACTCAGGGTCTAGAACAGTAGAGATCATTGCTCTGGGAGTGCTCTCCAGTACGGAGTCTGGTAAAGTACAAAAAGCCTGTAATAATCTAACCTTGGAGTTCCTACTACACTCATAACGTCCAACCCTACTGTCTAGGCCAGCCTCCTCACCTGGCTGTTTATCAGCCCACATTGGCTGGGTGGACTGATTGGTTACAGGCGCCAGCCCGGGTAAAGTCTGCAATTGATTCTCATAAAACTACACAGGCAAAGCAGATAACAGTGGATAGGAGCTGGTGCTCACAGCCCAAAACAAAAGCCTGCCCAGACTGGACACCTGAAGGGGAAAGCAAGCACTGCAGAACTGTTTACCTGGGATATTGTATTTGATTCTTTGGTTTTACTTAAGATGAGATAAATGGATGCCTGGAAAATTAACAGTCATCTGACAAATATTTGTTCTCTAAGTACCATGTGCCAAGCACTGTGTTAGTCACTGAACACCAAAGCTTAACATTTTCATCCAATGTCTCTTCATCACAAAAACTACCATGGACTACTCAAAGCCCACAGAGCAGTTACCTTCACACCAGAAAGATTCTCTCCTGAATCACAGCTTTGAAACCAAACTAGTTAAGTCAGTTGAAGACTGCCACTCACAGAAGCTCAGCTCAGGGTGACCCCTAGTATGCCTTCTATCTCTTCCCTCCCAGACTCCCAACAAATATGAAGAGCCCAAACCCAACTCTGCCAATAGCACTTTAAGAGCAAGATAGGAACTGCTCTCACCTGAGCCTTTTAACCCAATTATCAAGTCCTGCAACTGAAACCTTCCCTTTTGTCCCAGTTTTGCACCTAGCTCAGGTTATTTTAAGAGGTAGCCTCTGATCCCCTGAAACCAGAGTTCATGAGCACTTAGGAGAAGGGACTACATAATCTCCCAAAGGCAAATTCTCTCTTCAGTTTGCACTTACCCTATGAAGGGGGATGGGCCAAAGAAAGAAAAAAATGGGGAAACAGACTGCAGCAGATCAACCTAGTAAGAGATTTTTAGAATTTCTATGGCAATCCTGATAATTCCTGGGCCTGGGCCTGGGCCTGGGTCTGGGCCTGTCAGACATGCTACGTGCACCTCTTGGCTAATCAGGGACCTAGAGCTGATCTGCAACACGTCAAGAAAAAAACCAAGGCAGCCAGGCCACAACATGTAGCTGTACTAGTGAGGAGGAGGAGGAGGAGGAAGAGCAGTCACCCATAGAGATCAGGGACTGAGATCTGAGCCCTCAGTGTCCCCCAAGATGGATCTACACACAAGCAGCCCCCTCTTGGCCTCAAGACCCAGCCGCCCCCTCATTGCAAAGTATTGCACCTTCTAAAAGTGAGCCAAGGTCCCCCCACTGGCCATCTGGTTGGTTACCAAGACTCCTAAAACTAGTACAGAGGAAAAAATAAAGAGCAGACAAAATGATAGATAGAGAGGGTAATGGGTCATTAAGTCATACCCATGGGCTGCAATTGTAAGCAGCCATTATAAAGAATTTTTATTGGACTTGAGGAAATGTTTACAGTATGAAGCTGGGGAGAGGAAATAATGTAGCGTGGCACACAGACTGTATAATACTCCCACATAATGTAACACACTACTGCACAAGCTCTCATACACACTGCATAAAATGTACCACTACAACATACTTGAAGTAGTTACTTGGGGGCAGGATTATGACTTTCCTATATGATTTATATTTCCTTACAATTTTTTTGCTTGTTTGTTTTTCAGAGATAAAGTCTTATTATGCAATCCAGGCTGGCCTTGAATTTATTATGTATTTCCAGACTGGCCTCAAACTCACAAGATGCTCTTGCCTCAGCCCCCTGAGTGCTGAGACCACAGGCATGCACCACCATGCTTTGCAATGTTTTGATTTACAATGGCTTTTTAAAAATGTAAGCAGTAGTTTTTAAGCACAGGAAAGTAACATTTCGAGTATGATAACAATAATCCTTGCCAGACATGGTGATGCATGCCTGACTCCCAGCCCTGGGGAGGCTAAGGTAGGAGGATTGCTATGAGTTTGAGGCTAGCCTGGGCATATTCAGTTCAAGTCTTGCCTGAACTACAAACTAAGACCAGGTCTCAAAAAAAAAAAAATAATAATAATAATATTTGCTTAAACTTTTCAGTTTTAACATTCTCTTATTTGATATCACTAATTCCAGAATTAGAATTGGCATCCTAATTCCCATATAAAGCTGAGTAAACTGTGGTACAGAAAAATGGGTGAACTACCTGGGTCCCAGATCCCACACTAGAGTCAGAGTGTGCTGAACAATGTCTGGCCAGAGCACCATCCAGTCCACAGAAGAGAACAAACCCAAAACACCCAAGACCCCATGGAGGACCAACCAACTGCATGGGGAGGAGACTGAATGACCTCCACAGGAGAACACATCCAAACAAGATCTCTCTTTTTTGTCATTGTTTTTGAGACAAGGTTTCCTATATTCCAGGCTAGCCTCGAACTCAGAGTTCTTCTTGGCCTCAGTCTCTCTCAACTGCTGGGATTAGAGACATGCACCAACACACCCAGCCTGATGCTGTCTTCCTAGACACTCTCACCCCTTGGCCTCAGCCCACATGAAATCAGTCCACCTGCCATCAGAGACACATTCAAGTCCTGTGTTTCTAAGTTGCCACCTGTTCACTCCCCTCATCATGTGCTGAGAGGGGACACTGAGCCTCCCCCGGGGCTAGATTCTCTCCCTCACCCTGGTGCCAGGAAGGGCCCTCTACAAGCACCCGATCCTTCCCATCCCTTTCCCAGTGGCCTTAAAGACACCGCACAGCTGAAATGGATTGTCCCCAGCGGCTTGGCTCAGAGTAAGACAGAGATGCCATTTCTTGCAGGTAAGTCTTAAGCAAAGTCCCATGTTCTCCCTCCTTCCTGAAGAAGCTGAAACCTTCATGAGTTCCTAGCCTTCCCTCCCCTAGGTTCAGCCCTGTTTCAGGGTAAACCTGGAGCTCCCCACACCCTTCTCCCTAAGGGAAAGAAGTGAAGGTCTTTTGGCGGTGCTGTCACTGTTACACACACCTAAGCCCACACTGCCCCATTCCAGTCCCAGTGCCCCGCTGTCTCTGTCTCTGTCTCTCTTGGGCTTCCTCTCTAGATACAAACCACATAGAACAGAGTTGGGCCTCGAATCCCTTCATCAACATGCAGGGTCCCAGTACAGTGAGGCACCCCAGGGGCCTGTCCAGGCAAGTGAGAAACTTTCCCCGTCTCCCAGCCCCTTCACGTGGCACAGGCCTCCCGGAGCTGCCTTCCAGGCGCCACCCTCCCGACACCCCGTTTGACTACCTGGAAATCTAGGGTGTCTCCCAAGCCCAGGGCAAGAGGCCTGGCCGTGCTAAACAAAACGCAAGGAAGAAAAACAACCCAAGCAGAGCGCTGGGTCACCCGCATCCCCGATATCCCCCAACACCCATGAAGATCAAGGTAGCCTGGCTCATGCTGGGACACAGGGGCCCGAGGCCAACTCGACGGTTAAGACCCGGTGAAGACCGGGTGCCCCTGCCCTTTCCGATGGGTTGAGGCACACAGCCAGGTCCCTGTCCGCGAACAGAGGGACTCGGCGAGCGCTCGGGAGGGGCCAGCGCTGGGGGACTGGTACCGCCCCAAAGCCACCTGGGGGAGAGCGACAGACAGCACCCCGGCGTCCACAAGCAAGACGTCCACCCACAGACTGCAGTGAACTTGTCCCCATCAGCGGCGGTGTCTCCCCGCCTTCAAGGTTTCTCCAAAATTGGCGTTCCCACCGAAAATTTCTTGAGTTGGCTACCAGAAGCGAACGTCCCTCCAAACCAAGTCCACAGCAAAAATCACGATAGCCACCGCACTTTCAGACGGCTAAGCCCCGCGGCCCCGACTCCGCACTGGTGAGGACTACAGTTCGCCCGCCCGGCCTTGTACAGCCCTTACCTGCCCGGCCCAGGTGAGCGAAGCTCACGTCAGCGCCGCGCCCCAGAGCGCCGCAGCCCCTCCACCGTCAGGCCCCGCCCTCCAGGTGTGGACACGCCCCCGGCGTTCGGGATTGGCGGGGTGTGAGAAATAGGATACCAGTCGTTCCAGGGCCATCCAGTCCCGCCCAGTCTCCGCCCCGCCCCACTCCCCCGCTTCTACCCTGCCAAGAAAAGTCCCAGACTCGAGCCTCACCCTTGAGCCTCGGGGCTGGTGGTCCTGGGAACTGGAGGCAACTGGGAGGTCAATCTAATTTGAGAAGGTGTCTCCCCTTCTTCACGCCCTGTAATTACCCTGAGGTATGGAGACAGTTAAGCACAAATAGGGGTTTGAGAATCCGAGTTGGCCCTACTGTCCTGCCCTTGACTATGGGGAGGGAACTTGAGGCCTACATTTTGTTCCTGTGGCTTCCAGAATTGGACTTCTGCCCTTCTGTTGCCTCTTACTCCTGGGACCCTGGGTAAGCTACCCTGCTCCGCTTCTTGGTTTCAGTTTTCTCACCTGTTCAATGAGAACAATACTCCCTGCCCTTTCTAATTACTATCAGGTAGAGATTGAAAGCATTGCCTCCAGAGCCAACCACTGGGATTCAGTGCTTAACTCAGCCAGGGATAGTAGAGCTCTTGGGCCTCTGTTCCTTATCTGCAGAAAGAGGGCACGTTGTAGAGGTTCTATTAATCTCTGCATATACAATGCTTGGGAACACTTATCAAGCACTATACAAACACTGGCAGTATTATTCTGCCAGTATAAGGGGGAAAAAGGTATCATGTAGATGGTGCCTCCACACAAGAGGGCCTCCTTTGTTATTACATAAAGCCCATATGTAGTGGTACATGAGTCCACCTTAACATGAGTGTGCTTGGTATGCTGTCCTCCTCTTCCCCTCCCATAGAACACATATGTACTGGGTGCTGTGTATCAATATTGTGCACACATCCACACCCTCAAGCCCTCAAGGGAGATGGGTATGGGCAATGTTTGGGCTTTGAATGGTGGAGGAAGCGCACTATGGATTGAATTGTATCCCCAACCCTCAAAAGCTCTGTTTATGAGGTCCTAATCTTCAGGATCTTAGAATGAGAGCATACTTGGGGATAAGGTCATTACATAGTCAAGTTGAAAGGGTGGACCCTAACCCAATAAATAGTGTTCTTATAAAAGAAAGAGTTGCCAGCTGTGGTGATGCATGCCTGTAATCCCAGGACTAGGAAGCTGAGGCCAGAGGGTCACTATGAGTTCAAGGCCAGCCTGGGTTACATAGTGAGTTCAAGGTCAGCCTGGACTACATAGTGAGACCCCATATTTAAGTAAGTAAAAGGAAGAGATTTAGACATGGAGGTAGGTGTGCTTAGCAGAAATATGTGTAAAGAGCCAATAAGAAGATGACTGTGCACAAGTCAAGGAGTGAGGGGTGAAATAGCTCATCCCCCACACCCCTCAGACCCTATGGCTCCAGAATGATGAAAAAATAAATGTCTGATGTTTAAGCCCCCTTGTCAGTGGTATGTTGTTAGGAGCCTCAGCAAAGCAACATCAGTGACTTGGAGACATCTAGGTTGGTGATCCCTGGGCTTGTTCCTGGCCCGGACTCAGCTTTAAGATGCAGCCAGGAGAGGCCTGGGAAGACAGGGTGCCCTGAGGTGTGACTGGCAAGCTTCAGGCTCAACCACTGCCCCAGGTCACTTCCCCTGACTCTGAGGAGGGGCTCACTCTCCAACCAGTGCCATCTTTATTGCTGATGAGCTCACTAAGTAAACAACATCTTGCATATGGCCATCTGGTGTGTGTGTGTGTGTGTGCGTATGAGAGAGTGTGTGTGACATGACTAGGGGAAGACAAACGGAAGACTGTCATCTGAGGGAAGCCAAAAATGCCATCCAAGCATGAGCTCCCCCACAAAGACACTGACTTTTTCACTAGTAGAAATTTTGAAGGATCTGCTTTAGAAAACTCGTATTGCTTTTCTGTCCGACATCTTGACGGGCCAGCAGTGTTAACCGCTGCACTCCGGCCTCCGCGATGCCGCACAAAGACGACAGGAAGAAGAAAGATGCCGGAAGGTCGGCTAAGAAAGACAAAGACCCAGTGAACAAATCTGGGGGAAAGGCGAAAAAAAAAGAAGTGGTCCAAAGGCAAAGTCCGGGACAAGCTGAACAACCTGGTTCTGTTTGATAAAGCTACTTACGACAAACTCTGTAAGGAAGTTCCCAACTATAAACTTATAACGCCTGCTGTGGTCTCTGAGAGACTGAAGATCCGTGGGTCACTGGCCAGAGCAGCCCTTCAGGAGCTCCTTAGTAAAGGGCTTATCAAGCTGGTCTCAAAGCACAGAGCTCAAGTTATTTATACCAGAAATACCAAGGGTGGAGATGCCCCTGCCACTGGTGAAGATGCATGATGAACAGGTTCACCCAGCAGCTGGGGAGATAGCTCTGTGGCACAAGTGCCTGCCTGGCAAGTGTAAGGTTATGAGTTGGAACCCCAGTCCCACAAAAGCCAAACAAAACAGGTTCACCCAGGTGTACATTTGGAAAAAATAAAATTTTATTATTAAATGAAAAAAAAAAAAGAAAACTCATATTTCAGAATCAGGAAAGTTCAAACTTGGAGAACTTATCTTAGATCTTCTGATCTAGAAGCAAAATTGGCTTAGAGATATTTGTTTGACTCACACAAAATTTTAAAAACCTACAGATTTCTTTTTTTTTTCCAAGACAGTGGATATATTTTAATTGAACTTCTGTTTCACAACATGAGAAAAAAGGAAATACAGTCTTTCTTAACCAATATTTCAGTCTTCAGATCTTAAGTGCTGCTGTTTTAATCAATATCCACTAATTCTACTTCAAAAATAAGTATTGCATTTGGTGGAATTTTGCTATCAGGCTGTTCTTTCTTTCCATAAACCCATTCTGGTTCAATCTCTAGTCGAGCTTTTTCACCTTTACTCATAGTCAAGAGTACTTCATCCCAACCTCTGATAACTTTGCCCACTCCAACCTTAAAACTTAAAGGCTTGTCATTTTCCTCCTTCTTTCAACTTGTTTGAATATTCATATCAAAAACTGCCCCATTCTGTAGCACTCCTATGCACCAGCAGTGCACAACATCTCCCTTGTTGGGAAAGTTGGTTTTCTCTCCCTTTTTCAGGATGGATTTTGTGTATTTTGGTGGACCCTCATCCTGAGTCTCTTCAGACCTGGTTTCCTTGAGCTTTTCTTCACTGAGCTTCACATTTGTCACTTGACCAACCAGTCACTTAATGTTTCCTAATAATTTATGCTCTGCAAGAAATGAACCTGATGGGCTGGCCAGATGGTTCAGTGGCCTAAAGCGCCTGCTTAGACAAGCTTAGGCAGCCACAGGGACCACCCCCAGGGCAGGCTGAGCCAGCCATAAAAGTAAATAAATCAAGTTATGAGGCAATAGCAACAAAACAAAAATAAATAAATAAATAAATTAATTAATTAATTTTAAAAAACGATCCTGAACCATGGTCCTGCAGAAACTTGATTACATCCTTCTTGGGCAGCTGCTCACTGCACAGCTGTGCCATGGTCCACACCCGCTGTGGCACAGCAGCCATCATCTTCCCCTGCTGTTCTGCACTCTAAATCCCTACAGATTTCATCAAGGGCCAACAGCATCTCTTGGAGTCCTGTGCTCTCTGTACTCTGCCTGGCAGTTTCAGCTGCCCCCAGGGAAGAGGGCATCTGCAAAGCACATTCAGGACCACTCCTCTATGGACTCATGCCTTTCCTTAATCACATGACCCTGTGGACACCTGAATTCAAATTCCCCTTTTTTTTGTAGATGACAAAACTCAGATTCTAGAGAGGTCATGGGATTTACTCAAAGCCACAGAACAATGTAGCCGTAAAACCAAGATAGGACTCAAACCCTTTTCATATGGACCCTCATTAATATTGCAGCAAAAGTCTATTCTGAGTGAAGCTGTTCTGGTTTTTAAACTTTATGTGTGTATGTATGTAAGTATGTGTTATGGCTGGCTCAGCTTGCCCTGGGGGTGGGCCTGGCACAGCATGTGGTGCTGGGGATTGAACTGCAGTCCGTGCAGTTGCCTAACCTTGCCTAAGCAGATGCTTTAGACTGCTGATCTATCTTGCCGACCCCTATTCTGGTTTTTAAATACTTAAAAGAAAAATAACTCATGAATCCAGGCACTATCACAGTGACATTGAATGAAGCCCCATCACCCATTACTCAAGAATTAACAAAAGGGGAGAAGGCAAGAGCAGCTAAGGTAGAGATGAAACCTGGCAGCTGGCCACCCTGACATCTTCTTTGTTTATGATTGTGCCTCATCTGCTTGGGTTTAGTGACAAGAACATCTTGTAAGAGACTGGGCATGGTGGCGTTCACCTGTAATACCAGCTCTTGAGAGGCTGTGAACAAGTCAATCACTATGAGTCTGATCTAGTGGTGAGACCGTGAACACCACGTAGACCCTTCTCTAAAAATACAAAATGAATAAATAAATAAATAAGTAAAATAACTTTCACAAGATATCTTAAAGAAAGAAAAGAAAAAAAAAAAAAAAAAAAAAAAAAAAAAAAAAAAAAAAAAAAAAAAAAAAAAAAAAAAAAAAAAAAAAAAAAAAAAAAAAAAAAAAAAAAAAAAAAAAAAAAAAAAAAAAAAAAAAAAAAAAAAAAAAAAAAAAAAAAAAAAAAAAAAAAAAAAAAAACACCTTGTGAGGCCTTCTAAGGACCCTGGAGAAATCGGTCCTTTTGGGTTCAGACACTGCCTGTGTGACTTTTGCCTGTGATGCTTCTGCCATTTTCCTTGTTTAGCACTAGGGTTGGACATTGTTGACTCACTTGTGAGTGTGAGTTTCAGGCAGTGGGATGTGCATTTCAGTATTGGGGCCCTGATTCATGGCTCAGGGAGGGAGGATGGGGATTCATGTCAGCAATTCTGATTTTGTGGGAAGGAGTCCCTTCTCACAGGACTTTACAATTCTATACTGTCGGATGGGTGACCAGAACCTGTGAGACTGCAATTCTAGTCTTGGTAGAACAGAGGATGTGGTAACTGAGCACCCACCCAAGGGCTGTCTATAGTAAGAGCTCAGCTTTAGCCATCCTGGGGACAAGAGAGCAAGGAGTCTGCAGTCTGGTGGGATTGCTACAGAGAGGTTGGATACCAAGCTAAACAAGCCAGTTCATTTTCTCTGTCTCTGCCTTTCTGCCTTTCTCTCTGTCTCTATCTGTCTCTCTGTCTCCCTCTCTCACTATTTCTGTCTCTGTCTCTGTCTCTCTCTCTTTCTGTGTGTGTGTGTGTGTGTGTGTGTGTGTGTGTGTGTGTGTATGTACTGGTATGGGGTTCAGCCCAGGGTCTTCCTACTGAGCTACAATTATAACCCCTTTTAATTTTTATTTTAAGGCAGGGTCTTGCTAGATCATTAAGTTGACCACCACGGACTCAAACTTGAAATCCTCCTGCCTCAACCCCTGTTCTTGGACTGCAGACTTGAGCTACCACCCCAGCCAATTCTATGCTCTTTTAAAGGAACTCAGACCCATCAGATTTATCCCAGATCTTTTGTTGGCCCTGGTTTATCTCTGTCTCTATCCAATTTGAAGTAGTGGTATACTTTTGCTTTTGAAACAAGATCTTGCTATGTAGTTCCAGCTGGTTTTAAACACACTATGGAGCCCAGGCTGGCCTTTAGCTTGTAGCAACTCTCCTGCCTCAGCTGCCTGAGTGCTGGGTTTGCGACATGCAGGGCTTATCCAAGTATTTCAAGGTACAGAGCTATATATAAGCTTAACACACATTACCTAAGGACAAGCTGCAGTGTACTATACACCAGTGTTTTTTTCTTACCATTCCTCCCTGTGCACTCTGACCCCATGTCGACTGTATCCTAGAATATGCTCCAAATCCTAGAATCATGAAAAAGGCAGGAGCCGGGCGTGGTGGCGCACGCCTGTAATCCCAGCACTTGGGAGACTGAGGCAGGAGGATTGGTGCGAGTTCGAGACCAGCCTGGGCTACAAAAGTGAGCTCAAGGCCAGCCTCAACTGCATAACGAGACCCTGTCTCAAAAAGACAAAAAAAAAAAAAAAAAAAAAAAAAAAAAAAAAAAAAGAAACAGGCAGGGAGCTGCAGAGTGCTGGTAGCAGAAATAAGTATGAAATTGAACATTGTTTCCAACCTCAGCAACAGAGCAGAGTCTGGGGCTCCAGGACAATTCCCCGCCTGAGTGTTTTGATCATTAATTTCTATTTTCCTTATATCCTTGAAGCCCGTTGTACACTAGTAAGCAGCTTGGTTTATTCCAAAGTTTGGCCTGTGTGAGGGAAGAGGAAAATCAAGGCTCAGTACCTCACTTGGAAGGAAGCTTCCTAGGGACATCTGCCTGTTGTTCCTCTCATTTGTCACGAGTCCTCAAGAGTCCACTTTCTCCCTCACCCTGCTAGGGGACATTTTCATTGGCTCTGCAGACAAGAGCTGAACAGGAGACCACAACCATTGTGAGCAGGCGAGCTCATGCTTCTGATTCAAATGTGCTGCCCTGTGGCTCAATGTTGGCTTCCTGAGCAGCACAAACAACCTTTTCTGTGCTCCTACAATGCTCAAAGAGTCTAGTTGGTTTGAAGGTGGTGGTGGAGGGGCCACGGGGGTGAGGGTTTCACCTGGGCTACTGTCCTTGCCTGTCTGTTTCCTCTGGGGAAATCATCCTCTCTGGGCATCATAAAAGCCCTCAAGATCTCACAGAAGTAAATCCTTGCAGATCAGAAGCTCCCAACATAGAGTCCAGCTCAGTGTGAGCTAAAAAAAAAAATGTACTGGAGCATTTGGTGACCTCTGAAAAGTGAGGTTGGAGCTAAGTGTGATGGAACATCTCTGTAATGAAGCAGGAGGATTGCAAGGGAAAGTCAGCAAGACCTTGTCTCAAAATGAGATAAAAGAGCTGGGGATACAGCTCACTTCTTCTTGGGTTCCATTCCCACCATATGTCTTCCCGCTGCCAAAAAAAAAAAAACAGCATTCTGCATTCAGAACTTTTTAGGGGAGCAGCAGGCAAAAAATGGGGCTCCTACTGGCAAATATGTTTAGTTTCTTTTCTTCCCCAGTTCACCCTAGTATGATGACAGTGAAGGAATTAAAAATACATATTGAAGCCTGTCAAGAATATGGTTTTTGGCCCAGTCTCTTATTTTCAAGTACTACTCTTGAGAGAATGACAGTAACTGAGTTTACACCAGGAGCAGTACATATCAAAAAGACAAGAGTGACATGTATTTCAAACATGGTTTCAGCGTTACATTGTGCTATAGTCAATATGCTGAACCTTTTGAAGGTTCTTGAGACCAATATCTGATTCATCCTGTGTACATAAGTGTATGGTTTTGCTATTGATGTTCTCTGCTTTGTCTGCTTCCAGTCACTTCGTTGTTTAATCCATAACACATTCAGCTGTGTTATGCCCTTAAGTTCTGTTTTCTTCTTTAAAGTTCTTATATTAGGGAGACTATACGATATTTACACATATAGGTCTGGTTTATTTCACTAATGAGTATATGTTCAATATACATCCATTTATATATGAAGTCTTCAAACTTATCATTCTTTATGGATGAGTAGTATTCCATTGTATA
>PVJA010023020.1:0-33536 GCA_004027025.1 Myocastor coypus
AGCTACAGTCTGTCTCTCTGTCTCTCTTTATATTACATTCAGGCTCTCCGCCTTAGCTCCCGCCATAGGCTACACCCATAATCCCAGAAGTACTTCCACCCATAATCCCATCAGTACTAAAACCCATAATCCCAGGGATCAAGGATCAAGTCTCAAACTCTAGAAGTCCCCGCCCAATGACTCCATGAGGCTTTGGGGGACAACTAGACATAAGCCATAACAGTACACAAAGCATACAGTAACAGACTATAGATACAGCCTTAGAGCTTTTAGTGTTTACTAGAGGAATAATTCTAGTTGTAAAAAACTCACATTGTGAAACAGGTGTGCAACACACACAAAGGCTAGAGAGGTAACATGTGTTCGCTTCATTCCCATAGCAGATCACAGGTTTCCAGAGCAAAACAATCAATGAGGACAGAATTAAAATTGGAACATGCTAAGACAAAGATATACAATTTTGCATATGTTGTACTCTGGTTTTGAACTTAACATCAGGGCTTGTTGGTAGTTACAGTACTGTAGACAAGTGAAGAGACCTGACCATTTTGAAATTATTCTTTAAGAATAATGGGGAAGGAAAGTAGCCCTGACTAGATGAGCGGTGTCCATCGCTAGCCCTCCTTATTCTGTAAGTGTACTCCTTTAACTCTAGGAATTATTTCGTATTGCAATGCTTTCATTTTATTTTATTTTTTAAACTTTATTTATTAAAAAAAGAATAATGGGGAAATGTAAAACAAATGGACTTTGGAAAGATATTCTACTGGGCTGAACTTACAAAAGTTTCAATAAGTTCTATATTACTAATTTCTTATGTTTCCATTTAATCTGACTCTTTAAAATTGTTATTTCCCCAGGGAGGCTTGCCAGGTAGCTCAGTTGGTTAAAGCACATGATTCAGCACAGTCTCTCAGACTTGGTGACCTCGGTTCGATCCCCACCCTCACATGAAGCATGAGACCTGCCTTGAAGGCAGCCTCAGCCATAAATAATAAATAAATAAATAAATAAATAAATAAATAAATAAACAAATAAATAAATGTCTCTCTAAAATTGTTACTTCCCATATAAAATTTCATGCCTAGTGTTTTGGTGGTTTGCACACAAGAAGTGGAGACTGAAAAGATACAAAATCTTTTCTCATCATAAAAAGCATTTCATCGTTTGTTAGGTAAGATCCCAAAATTAGCCACCAAACATTTTTTCTTGGATGCTTTGTTTCTCATTTGCTTCCTAACATACACAATGGAAGTATTTTTGAAACTTGAAACAGAAAATGTTGGTTAAGCATCAATTATAAATCCACATAGGAGTTCTCTGGGAAATTTTACATCATGTGCTACTGTCCATGCTACTAACCTCACATAAGCAAGCTGTACTCTGATTGACTAGATTCTGCCAAGTTTCATCTTTTAAATCTCACTTCCCTCAGTGATGTTAAGAGGGGCTGGAGATATAGGCTATTGATAAAGTCATGAGGTCTGTGTATCCACAAAGACACATGCCTTTATAAGTGTTCAAAACAACAGAATCTTTCCTGGTGCTCAATGTGATTCAGGAAATTTATATTTTCAGTGCCATAGAAAGGTTTTTGGGCCGGGCGTGGTGGCTCACGCCTGTAATCCCAGCACTAGGGAGGCTGAGGCAGGAGGATTGGTGTGAGTTCGAGACCAGCCTGGGCTACAAAAGTGAGCTCAAGGCCAGCCTCAACTGCATAACGAGACCCTGTCTTAAGAAGACAAAAAAAAAAAAAAAAAAAAAAAAAAGAAAGGTTTTTGGAAGTCTAGGAAGTTAATCTCAGTGTATCACTACCAGTGGGACACATGGTGAGCAAACAAATGCTGAGGCATATTTATAGTTGTGGATAGCCAAGGGGTCACCATCTAGCTATGGTGATGGTTAACTAAAACAGAGGCCTCCATCCAGGGCCAAATCTGGGTTTTATTCATTGAGCAGTATAACAAGCGTTGTTGAATACCTATCATCTTATTTTTCTAAATTGTGAATTGTTTCTAGTTTTATTAATTTTTATTATCTGTAAAATAAAAAGAGTATCTTGAAGGTGAGTGATTGTGAGAATATTTGGAAGCATGTGAGTGGCATGACCTGGGCTAGGTAGGTTTCTTTACATATTGCTTTACCCTCTGCAATATGTAAAGAAAATGATATGCAGAAATAATAATCTGCATAACACAACTTGAGGGAGTATCTAATGTTTTGGTGGCAGGGCTTCAGCTCTGAAGTTTAATCTTTTATACCTTGGGAAGTTACAGCTTCTTATCTGGAGGCTTGATCCAAAGCAACAGTGTGGAGTGTGGTTCTCCCGCCTAGCTCACGCATAATTTTGGGGATCTAGGGGTGAGGAAAAATTGTTCTGTCACCTTGCTTCAAAGAACGGACTAGACTGACTTACATATCAGCATCTCGGCTGAATTGAACTTTGTTAAAACCACTGAAGGCATAAGGAAAGGTGCTAGCCATCTCTATACACATCAACACATGGAAATAGGGCCAGGTTCAACCAAAATAGAAGTTCTTTCAAACACAGTCATCCAGCTGGGGATATAGCTGAGAGGTACAAATGCCTGCCCGAAAAATACAAAGTCATAGGTTTAATTCTGCATTTCAGATTTTATGAAAGAATTCTGTACATTTTTCTTTTTTTCTTTCAATTCCATCCAAATCTCAGCTCCCAACCTAGATTGTCACCATATAGTGTCTTGACAATGTCATGGAATCCCTTGATGCAGCTCACAACCCATAGAAGTTACAAAAAATAAGGTGCTCTGCTCAACAGAAGTCTCTCAATGATGAATTCACAGTGTGGACTTGGGCACCACGACACAGGAAGACTGTTCTTTGAAGTTTTAAAGAACATGTGTACTATATGATTTAACTGCTTCAAAAATTTTAAAGTGATAAAATTATAGAAATGGGAAAAGGACTAATGGTAGTATATGCTTAGGAAGAGGGTAGACTAAGATGGAAATGGTTGTGGCCCTTAAAAATGAATGAGGGGATCCTTGTGACAATGGAATTGTTCTGCATATTTACTGTATCACTATCAATATCCAGGTTGTGCTATTATATTGCTGTTACATATCACCACTGGGAAAAAAGTACAAAGAATAAATTAAAAATTTCCATGTTATTTATTCCAACTATGTATGAATCTATAACAATTATGTCAATTGAAACATTAATTAAATTTTTTTCTGTGGAAACAAGATTAAACTTTGGGAAAACTTCGTTAGAAGTTCGGAGCAATCACAAGGAGATAGCGGCTACAATCAGTCTAATGAAGTGGAAAATATAAAGAGTATATTATGGCCTGAAACACATGAGTCAGAAAATTACTTTTCTTGTGGGAGAGATGCCTATGTATGGAACTAAATTGCAACAACAACAACAGCAACAAAAATAGTGGAAGGAGTCAAGATTTAAGAAACCTCGTCTTTCCGACTTCTTACTCTGTAGATGTCCGATGTTAGATCTGCGAGAATTTCATAACCATCTCCCACTTTTCTTAACTGTGGTTCCACATGATTCTCTCAGATAAGCTGTAGATACAAATAATCTATTATTTTCTGTTTTTCTTTACTCACACATAGCAAGGAGATGTTGGAGTGAATGAAGTGTAACAGATATTCAAATTAAGGGAGAAATTTATACCTTTTTTCATGGATCTGAGCTTTTTCTTGAGACATTGTACCATTCCATTAAAAAAAAAAAAAAAAAAAAAAAAAAAAAAAAAAAAAAAAAAAAAAAAAAAAAAAAAAAAAAACAATATAACAACAAAAAAGATTGAGTGAAAATTTGGTTGGTCAAACAAATTTACATTTTCATAGAAGACTTTCCCTGGATAAATTTTTCAGTATATTTTTAACAGAACAAAAATTTCATATTAAACATACTCACTGATATTGTTCTTTTTGCATTTAATAAAAAATAACAATGTGACAGTTCAAAACACATTAGTAGTACATTTCAAGTATTTGATACATAGCACACTGTTGTCCTCCTAGTGGTTGTACAGAGCACAGGGTGTAGACATGATAATTTTTCTCATCATTATTGGTACAGAAAATTTATTCTCATTGAACTAAGAGCAAGTAGTTGTATACATAGTCCAGTGTTCCATAATTGCAGTGGCTTATGGGCAAAACTGGCAATGTTGGAAGCTTTTGATTTAAGCTTGTTACAGCTCAGCAAACTAATCTAGCTTTACGTTTTATGCCTCCTAGTTAAATTTTTCTGCTGAGTGGTTAAGGGTAAATTAAAGCAAGACCTGTACAACAAAACGTGTAACTTTTGTATCTCCCAAAGTTAGTCAGATCCTCTCAGAGTTTAATTTGAAACCATGTGCAGTGCTTTTACAACTGTTGTCAATGTCAGCCATAGGATGAGTCACAGCCATTCCTTGACCAGTTTGCTCTCAGCCAAAGCGTGAGAGAATGTTTTATCTTTAGGTGACTCTCCTTAGGTACACTATATATCTTCAGTCCCTTTCCTCTATAGCCCCATAATGTCCTTGGACAGAAAATTTGGGAAAACACTGAGTTATAGACTGTTATATCAAAGATTTTTTTTTCTGTCCTTAGTCCTCACTGAATTTGAAGGGCTAGGGCCAAAATGTTGGCTATATTTGCAGCCCTTCTTGTTCTCTAATTTTTGGTCTGGAAACTTATATTCTTAACCCTCCAGAAGAGAGGCTTCATGATACAATTATTCTATAACATAGGTATTGAGCTTAACATCACTGTCTTTCTGAGTATCAAACATCTTAGACTTAACTTGGAATTGGTATTATCTGTCAACATTGGTATTTTAACAAACTCTATACAATGTGATAAAAGCAGTTACACATTTTTACACAGTAATTTAGAAATTTAAGCATATACAAAATTGTAGCCTGTCAATCCTTCGGTATTTTTCCTAGTCTCTTACTCTCATTTAATACCATTTTTGTTTTCTTGTAAACCAACCATTTACATGAGAGAGAACATAACAGTAACTAAAATTACATTAGAAGCAGCACATATATAAAATAACAGAATGACAGGCCTTCCCTAAGCATAGTTTTAGTGTTACACATTGCTGTCCCCAGGGTGATAAACCTTTTGGAGGTGCTTAAGACCATTATATAATTCATCCTATGAATGGTTTTACTCCTGCCATGGATGTATCTTGAATATGTACACATAAGTGAAATAAACCAGACCTATATTTTTAAATATCATATAGTTTCCCTAGTGTAAGATCCCAAAAGAAGAAATAAGAAATGGAAAGCCATAACACAATTGAATGGAAGTCAGGGACTTTAAGTTTAAACAATGAAGTGACTGCAAGTAGAAAACATAGGAAAGGTTATATTTTTAATAGGACATCTTTACTTACAAAAATCTGATATGGTTTTCATCTGTTATATCTTTTGTCTTACCATAAGAAAAGTTAATATTTTTTGGTAAACTATCAGTGCATGCTAGTTAAACTTGATCCCTGGACCCTTGCTCTGAGTTGCATCCCCAGATTTGCATTTTGTTTGTTTGTTTATTTTTCTTAAGGCAAGTTCTTGAACTGCCCTGGATGTTCCTGCCTTTTCAACAATTATTTCTATATCAAAATCATATCAGTCAATGCTTATTAAATTTAGATGTAGAAAGGTGCAAAATATTTCGCCTGTGTTCTAGAAACCCAGGCAATACAGTTCATGTCTTGGAACCCATGGCATTGTCCTGTGCAAGTCTATATCAGGAGTTGGATAGATCTGCCTGGAAAAGGTCTGAGGATCCATCTTAAAAACTGAAGTTTTGCAGCCCAAAGTTTAAAGGATCTGTTCCAGGAAGCTTAGGGGTCTGCAATGGAAGTCAAGAGATATCCTAGATACAGATGAGGATTAAAGTTTCCTTGAGAGAGGAAAACAAAGCTCTTTCAAGGAAAAAAAAATCACTTAAACTCCTCCAAAGAAAAGCAATCACAAAGCTCTTCCATAAAAAGATGAGCTGAAATATTTCCCTCTGATTCTCTTTTTTATATTATTCTGAGAACAATATTCCCTAGATTAGATCATCCACACCCAGAACCATACTGAATCCATTTAGCTAGACATTCCTACTCAAGTTGACAATCAGTCAACTAACCAGCACAGTACCAGGCTATGATGTTTGTGTCAATGTGTTTCATAATATCAGGCTATTAACTGGTTCTTCTTAATTAAAATTTTGGAGTGCTTCATCTTGCTTTTGTTGGATCAATTTTCCGTGGGCCCTTGTTATTTTTAAGATGACTTTTTGTTGCTGAATTGCTAGCCAGATTTCTGTCTTCAAAACTGATATTCTACCTTTGCCTTCATTAAAACTACTGCCTGTGTATATTTTCCATGCAATCTTTAGTCTCCTGGACATATCTTCGAATTTGATTCATGGATCCTATTTCTTTCCTATGCTGAGTGTTCACATTGACCGTTATTTTCTTACGATTCTATTATTTATAAACTGTATGTACCCTAGATTCATTGGACATATCTGTCCTTCTGATCTCCCCTTCTTTTTATACCTGAAAGATTATTTTTCTACTGTCACATTCATCTGTTTTTCCACTTCCATTGCTATTCTTACAGAAAGTTCTTGTGGGTGGCTTCTGATTTCGTCTATCTCTTTGTGCCCTGTTTGTGTCCTGGGTGGGTGGGGTTAGAAATCTGGGGTTGAATTTTGTTTCTCTGTCTTATCATTCTTAATTTTTGCATTTTGCTTTACTTTTTGTGTTGATGCTTGTAAATTACTTACTGTAGGTAGTTTCATCACTGATATTGTGAGTTTGCTAGGAAATGGCTATTCTTCAGAGATGTCTTCTAGGTGTAGGTGGTTCTTGATCTGTGTGGCTATCCTAAGAATTTCTCAATGTTATTAGGTTCAGAAGTTGGTATCTATTTGTCTCAGGATTCCATCCTTTGGTACTGGAATATGGTAGTGATTTTTATCCCACACAATCACAGCTTTGTTATATGAACGGGGAAAATTGATTACAACATGTATATCATCCTGGATAAAGCAGTGTAATTTGCAATAATAGCATCAAGCCTAGAAACTACAGTGATAACTCCACCCCTGAGTTGTGCTGTGACAGAAAATGAGATTGGGCATGGTGGTGCACACCTGCAACCCCAGTGCTTGGGAGGCTGAAAACAGGAGGATCACTATCAGTCTGATCTGTGTAGTGAGACCCTGTAGACCATGTACTACATATATTTTTTAGAAAGCTTAGAAACTTATTAAGTGTCTTTACTATTCATTTGATATCTTTAATGAAAGGAGCAAGCTCTATAAGTATATGACAAAATCCTATGTATACTAGGAAATTGCATTCAGTAAGATTCCTTTTGGTCGATAGACTTTACCCTGATTGTGAGGTATTTAACAGAGATAGGTGACAAAAGAGACAGGAGTGAGGAGAAATACAGTACGAGCAAAGTACTAAGACTAAGAATGATCACCCAAGTTTTGGGAAACTGGAGAAGAGCACAGGAGAGAAAGAGTAAAAGGAAATGCAAAGAAATATTGAAGTAAACTAGAAAGAGAACCGACAACATTCACTCACATAATATAAAATCAAAAGAGTTACCTGAGCCAGGGAAGAACAATGAACAAAACAAAAATAAAGGTAACACCATAAAATTAATGTTTTTTTTCATCCTGTATTTTTTTATTTTTCTACCTTAACACAGTCTACCATTAGTTATGCTTCAGTTTATTATGCTTGGGCTGGGAATATATCTCAGTGACATACATGCTTTCTCTGCAAGTGTAAGGTCCCAAGTTCAATTCCTGGAATCAGAAAAAAAAAAAAAAATAGATTCAGTTTATTCTGTTTGGCTATCTATATAGATAAAGTTTACAATATACACATATTGCTAGCTCTTTCATTTCAAAAAGTGAACAAAGTGGGCCAACTAGATAGCTCAGTGGATTAAAGCACCTGCTTAGGCAGACACAGGGACCAGGGTTTGATTCCTGGAATGCTATGCTGGCCCCGCCTCCAGGGCATAGTGAGGCAGTGACTGAGACTGGGTGTGGTAGCACACACCTGTAACCCCAGAGCTTTAGAGGCTGAAAACAGGACAGTCAAAAGGAGTGAGATCTGTGTAGTGAGATCCTATAGACCTTGTACTAAATACAAAAAAAGAAAGAATTTATTTCTTAATCTTTATTTCCTCCTAAGACTAATAATTTATATCATTTCAATATGCTGATTAATTGGAATTGTAAACAATTAAATTTGTGTGACTTTTCTTCTGATTATGGGTAGGCTGCAACCAAAATATGGCATTTTATTGTACAATAGTACAATTATGCTCTAAGTACATACCACTTCACTGAGATTTTATTGTTTACTTTGAAGATTATGTTTGAAAAGTAATGCTTCTGAATGGTATTAAATAATGTAAAATTACCATAGGTTTCTTAATTGTTATATATAAATAAGCCCATGCTAATCAAAATTAATATTCGATTTTACGTATATTAAAGTACTGAATTTATCTTTCAAATTATGAGAAAAGTTATGTTTAGCTTGATAATCATGAAGATAGGTCGATCAAAAGCTACTTCCACTTTTGAACAAAATAGCTTGCTTTATATAATTTGATGCTAAAATTTTGAGCATTAAAACTCATGTACATTATAATACTTATAAATGTCATCTTTTTATTATTATAAATTAAGTAATATATTTCTTTTCTTTTAATTTTTTTATGTTTTGGCATTTTATTTTTAGGGAAGGTTCTACAGGGTGTTCAGGGTCTCACTGCTAGACCAGAGTTGTAGTGATCTGCCTGTTTATAGCCTCTCAAGAGCTGGGACTACAGGTGCGTGCTTCCACATCCAGTCTCAACTGCTGTCTCAGTGCGACCCTGGGGCAGATCCAGCAAGGCAGGCCGGAGGATTGAACGCCCGGCTTCTGAGCCTGCTTCAAGGTGCTTTAATCTTCTGAGCTTTTTAACTGGCATCTTAATATGTTTCTTGACTTGAAATCTACATTGTCATAGGAAATGTTACTTACGTGTTATTTTCACTTTCCTATCATATCTTGACCATTACTAGAGTTTTAACTCTTCTAACATGTAAATTATTTATTTCATTAAAATGATATTCTATTCCATCTATGCATCTCTTTTTGTGTCTGTTCACAAGGTTGAGATATTCTATTTTTCATTTTATTTTTCTACTTTGTTCATCTGTTTTGACACTCCCTCCACTTCTCAACAAAATTTATTTCCTTCAATTTATTTGCAGAAATAACAAATTATGATTCAAAGCAATGCATCTCTTAAGCATTCATATGTTAGTTTGTCATAATTTATCTACATTATCTTCAAAAATTCTGTCTCACTTATGAATTATAGAATTTTTAAAAATTTTTGTGTGTTTGGTGCAAGGTCTCACTATGTACCACAGACCTGTAGTGATCCTCCTGTATTCAGCCTCCCTAGTGCTAGCATGTGCATTGCCACACCCAGTCTCCACCCAGATCAGCATGCCTGGACTGGGGTCAGCATAGCACACTGTACTTCCTGGTCCCTGAGACTGCCGAAGCAGGCTCTTCATCCACTGAGCTGTTTCGCTGACCCTTTATAGAATCTCTTTCTATTTCTAAGTTACTGCTTCTTTAAATTTCAGAATGATTATGTATATTATATTCACAGGCTTGTGAGTGACTTTTTAAAATAGAGAACGCAAACTAGTCACTCAATGTCAAAATAATTAATGAAAATTCTAGTTTTATCCCAGAGATAGCATGTAAAATTTGATTTCTAGGCCAGATACCGATTCTGAGTTCTCAAAAATATCTATTAAATCCTTATTATGAGGCCTTGTGTGCTGGTAAGTCAGAGCTAGAAGAGCATTTTAGGTATAGGAAGCGGTGCATTCAAATTCATGGTCTATGAGAAGTTACAGTACATTACAAATTAAATTTTGTAATCTATTATGATTTGTACAAAGAATGCGTCTTTGAGTACTATGGAACCTATTATTACTTGTGTTTTTTAAAGCAGTTTTTTCACATTATAATCATTAGATCTTTACATCACACTTTAAAAACAGCTACTATTTAAATCACTACTACTTAAAGTAAAAGAAAGTTGATACATGAAGGGATTCAATCACTTAATCCAGTGTCACATAACACTTGTTTTTGTCCACAACCAAATATTGTGGCCTGGAAATTTAAGATTCCAGTATTAGAAAACTAACTCTAACTTCAGAAAATGAGGCCACAGTAAAATGTATAAAATTACATCTCAGAATATGATTTAATAATTTTGTTATGAAGGATGATTCCAGTCTAAATATATATGGCACATTTCAGTGGTGCAATTTTATCTGTCATTAAGCATTTAATGTCTGTCTGAATCTGTATTCCTAACATGAGTTTAAGCTTGCCAAAATCAAACAGCACTCTATAGATCAAAAGCCCCCTATGCACAACTTTATCATAAATTAGCCCATTGATAAAAAGATGGATCAAGCGAAATTTAAGTGACCTTGTCTGCCAGAAAATGAGACAAACACAAGTATAAATAAAGGAAAGCAGAAGATATGCTCAGGCATAGTTTTTTTTTTTTTTTTTTTTTTTCAGATTCTGGAAAATATGGATCATGTTTCTTACTTCTGTTTAAAGATACAAAGCTCAAGTCCTTTTGTTTGCCATTCCGCCATTCACCTTGAGGACACAGCATTCCCTTCCCTTGGAGGGCACAACAAAAGGCACTCTCGCGTCACAGAGAGCAGGACTCCCATGCATTGCACACAGGTATGAAGGTCTTGATTAAGCTCCAAAATTCTTAGAAAACATACTTCTCTTCTTTACAAATAACCTCATGTAGATCATTGTGTTACAGCAGTGCAAGCGGACTGAAGCAGCTTCTTCCCCTGTTATCTAGGATTCCTATCCATGAGAATCACTGTGCTTTTTCAGACACAAATCTGGAATAAGGCATTTTTCTCAGAATCCAAAGTTCTAGTTAGTAAGCTTATATTTCAGAGATTTAAATGTGCTACTAGCAATGTTTATTACTAAGATTTCCCTTAAATTATGTACTTTTTTGAAGCATAAATGTTTATCATAATTATCTTCATTTTAATTTTAACAGTGTAGTATTTTCACTTTACTTGGAAGCTGTGAAATACATTAAATTCTTTTTAATTCTTAGAACGTATTCTAATCAGTGAAATTCTAAGATGAGTCTGAAACAACTGTGCACAGTCTGGCTGTCAGAATGAAAATATAAAAAACATACATGTTCTGAGGAGGCATTTATCTTTTCTTCTTTTTTTTTTTTTTTTTTTTTGAGACAAGGTCATGATATGCAGTTCAGGCTGGCCCTGAGCCCCCTGTCTAACCCAGCCTGGTCTTGAACGCACAACCATCCTCATATCTCAGCCTCCTTGACAAGGGATGTCTGGCACTAGTGCCTGCACCTGCCTAAGCTAGTCTGAGGAGTTTTAGAATGCTGAGCTATCTCACCAGCCCCAAGAAAAAGAAGAAATGCTTAATAGGGGCCTGTCAGGATGGCTCATTGGTCTAAGGTGCCTGCTTAGGAAACCTTAGGCGACTGCAGAGAGTGCAGTTCGATCCCCGGCACCACATGTTGAGCCAGCCCTGGCCTCAGGGCAGGTTGACCCGGCCATAAAAATAAATAAATAGAAAATCAAAAGTTCTGAAACAAGAAAAAAATAAATAAATAATTAAAAAAAGAAATTCTTAATGTATTTGTTACATTATAAATTCCACAAGTTGCTAATGTAACCATGTGTTTCTCTGTCCATATTATTGTTTTTTTGGATTAATTTAGTTGGCTTTCTGTATCTGTACATTTTCAAATATTCTGTTAAAATGTTATGAAATAAAAAGTTTTGAAATTATTTGTATGTTCTACATTATGTAAAACATTGATATTTGATTTATAGAACAAAGATCATTCTGGAAATGTAAGAGTGGAAATGTAAGATATGTTTACCAATATCTCTGGTGTTAATTTTTGAAATAATTGTGATTTTTCTGCTGTTTATGTTGCTCTCTTTTCTGCTATTGTTGTAATCACTATACTATTCAAATGTTTTTGCACAATATCTGTTTCAGTCCCAGGCACCAGTGCCAGACATCCCTTACCCTCAGGGTGGACAGAGCAGCCAAAAAAAGAAAGAAAAAAAAAGAATACCTTTTTCTTTTCTTTTTCATTTTCATTTATTTGCTTGTTATTAATTAATTAATTAATTTATTTATTTATCTTGGCTGGCTCAGCTGCCCTCAGGGCAGGGCTGGTTGGCATGTGGTGCCTGCCATTGAGCTGTGGTCCGCTTTGGCTGCTTAAGCTTGGGTAAGATAGCTCTTTAAGCTGAGCTATCTCATTGGCCCTTGTATTGTATTGTATTGTATTGGTTTTTGTTTGTTTGTTTTGTACCAGGAACCAAATTCTTAACCTCATTCCTACCAGACAAGTACTGTGCTATTGACCTATATTCCTGGCCCCCATGTTTAAGATTTTCTATTATACTCTTTTTAAGACAAAAATTTCTTAAATATTTAGATACTGTTTTAGATGAAAGAAAAATGTATAGTATTAAAGACTTTAAAACATGTCTTGATCAATTATGAGTGAAAATAGAATTTTTGCTTGAATTTTAGGGCAAAAATCATTATTTGGGAGAGGAATTGCCAACTCCACAGTCACCCACTTGCCCCGAAACACCAGGCAAGGAACTGAGCTGTGGCCAAGGGCAGATGAATGGTCCTGCGTAATCATCAGGGCCATGTGATTAGGATAGTTAAAAACAGATTTAATATCCATCCTGGTTGCTGTTGGCAGAAAATCTGAGGTTTTATAGGAAAAGGGAGCAAGGACAGGGCGGTATTTCCAAGGGGGAAGGTCTGCCTGAGCAGTGGCACAGGTCATATTGCCTATGCAGAGCTCTCGTTGGCCATTATATCAGCACTGGCTTTGGGAAGCTCTGAGAAAGTGATCACTTCTTGGGGCCAATTCCATTCCCGTCCTATGGCCATTTCTTCTTAGGAGGCAGCCTCTGTTCCTGTTGTGGAGCAATTTCTCCTGTTTGGGGTGCAGTGTCATCATGGTGTGATCTGTTCTCTGAAGCTCACTAGTGTGTGTGTGTGTGTGGGGGGGTAGTTTTCATTTCTGCTACTGATGTTTCTCCATCAAATCTCTTTCCTAGACTCCAAGGTGACAACACAAGAGAGTGGCTCAGAAGGAAAAGGCATGAAAGAAGCAAAGAGAGTCAAAAAGAGATAAAATGGAGGGACTTGGGAAGATGACAGGTCTTCTTTCAGAACTAAGTAAAAACTAATTTTATAAAAAATATGAAAATAGCTCATCTTTCTGCATTTGCTCATCTACAAGTCTGTGGCAAAACATAATGCATGTTGGCACATGCCTGTGACCTCAGAACTTGAGAAACCAAGAGAGGAGGTTTGTTGTGAGCTTAAGGCCAGCTGGAACTAAACAGTTTAATTAGCCTCGGCTACACAGCTAGAGCTTGCTGCAACAACAATAAACAACACACACACACACACACACACACACATATATATATATATATATATATATATATATATATATATATATTAATAATCAGAGTGATGTTTGTATGGTACTTATCAAAGTCCTAATAGAAACAATAATAATGAAAGTTTTTGCAAGAGTTTTGCATGTCAGACAAGTATGATGTTCAAGCTTCATCAGAACCTTTAAATATAAATATTTTAGGGTTGGGCAAATAGTTCAGTAGATTAAAATACCTGCAAGCAGGTTCAGGGGCCTGAGATTCAGTCCCCAGGCCTTCCATCCCATCATCGCCCTCAGAGGCTCAATGAGACAGCAATTGAGGCTGAGTGTGGTGGCACTCGCCTGTAATCCCAGCTCTTGGGAGGCTGTAAACAGGTGGATCATTATGAGTCCTATCTATTAGTGAGATCCTGAATACCCTGTAGACTCTTCCCTAAAATACAAAAATAAGAAAGAAAGAAAATGGACCTTTAAACCCTTAAATATTCTTAGCATTATCTTTCTTTTTTTTAATCTTTCTTTTATAGAGTAGCACAACTCCAATGTTCCATGCATAGAAAATGGCAGAATCAAGAGTCCAGCTGAAGTTGGTTTGAGTTTGATCTCTGAGCTCTGAATAATGACTTACAGTTCAGAGAACTTGGTGGACCCAAAGCATTTGACTCCAGTTCTCAGGGAATCTATGTCATATTGAATTACAATATCTGGTTTGTTGCTTTTTAGAATTAGGAAAATGACTAATATAGCACAGTGGTTCTGTGCCTACCTGGAAAGTTCAAGGTCCTGAGTTCGACTGCCAGTACACAAAACAAAGAAACAACAACAAAAAAAAAGTGAAAAGAAAACTGTACTCTATCTTGTCCTCTATCAGATAGGGACTGGCAAGATACCTCAGTGGTCTGAGGCAAGCACATTGGGAATGCAGTTTGATCCCTGGCACCACATGCCATCCCAAACCCACATCCAGGGTGAGCCAGCCACAAAATAAAATAAAATAAATTTTAAAAAAATAAAAAATAAAAAAGATGACCCAAGCGAATCACTGGGATGAGAGGGAGATACGATAAGATACACCAACAAGACACTTTTATGGGCAGGACTTACAGCTTCTTATTCTACCCTGAGATACGGTAGTGTCAAGCTGGTTACTATACTCATATTTAGTTTTTTGTATACCTTTTATGACACATTCAGTGTTAGGCTATAAAGTCTAAATCCTTCGAGAACTGTAGCTACAACTAGGAATGACTAGGAGGAGCTGGCCTATAAATAGCTGTTTTGTGATGCTACTCTGGCTGCTGATGATTAGTAATACTCTTTTGAGCTAGCTGTTTTGTGTTTTCATCTAACTGTGCTATTTATTACCATCCTATTACTCCTTGTTTCCAATATTTAAATTAACAGAAACATTTATCTCTAAAATGAAATGGTCATGCTTTAATCTTATAGTTTTAAAAATGCGATTTCTTCAGATCTCTGAAAGCAGTTGTACCCTTCAGGGTCAGACACTCAGTAATCACACTTACAGGAATGATAAATGCATTCAGAATATCAACTTCATAATGAAAATGCAACACCTACAGTATACATTCCTACTACATCCTCCTTCAATAGAAATTATAACACAAACTGATAAAAACAACAAAGCTTCTGGATAAGTATGTAGTAAGAAAATAAAAGACTTATGAGATGTGTGACATGTAACATAAATAACTTAGCCCACACAAAGAGGATTTTATACAATGGAATGTTGCTCAGACATAAAGAATGATAAACTAGAAAACTTCATATATAAATGGATGTATCTTCTATATAGACTCATAAGAGAAATAAACCAGACCTACATGTGCAAATATCATATAGTCTCCCTAGTGTAAGATCTCAGAAGAAGAAATAAAAAGGGAAAAGCATAACACATCTGCATCAAAATCAATGACTTAATGGTTAAACAATGAAGTGACTACAAAGAGAAAATATAGGAAACATGGTACAAGCAAGACCATACACATATATACACAGGATGAAGTAGATAATGATCCTAAGAACCTCCAAAAGGTCTTTTACGCTGATGATGGCAATGTGTAACACTAAAACTATGCTTGGAATTCCTGTAATTCTGTTCTTTTAGATGTGTACTGCTTCTAATGTGACCTCAGTTACTGCTATACTCTCTTGCAAGTAAATGGTTGGTTTACAAGAATACAAAAAAGGATATTAAGTGAGAGTAAGAGACTAGAACAAGTGCCATAGGATTGACAGGCTGGAATTTTGCATTTGCTCAGATTTCTAAATTTTTGTGTATAAATGTGTAACTGCTTATATCACATTTTATAGAGATTTATTAGAATATCAAAGATTGATAGATAATATCAATTCCAAGTTAAGTCTAAGATGTTTGATACTCAGAAAGACAGTGATGTTAAGCTCAAGTACTTATGTTATAAAGTAATAGTATCACTAAGCTTTTCTTCTGGAGGGTTAAGAACATAAGTTTACAGACAAAAAATTGGAGAAAAAGGAGGACTACAAAGATAGCCTATACTTTGGCTCTAGCCCAGCGGTTCTCAACCTATGGGTCGTGACCCGGCGGGGGTAGAATGACCAAAACACAGGAGTCGCCTAAAGCTATCGGAAAATACATATGTAAACCCATGCTATACCATGGTGAAATGTTATTATTGGAATTAGTAATAAATATTTCTCAACATATAATTAAATATTGTCTTTGTGATTAATCACTATGTTTAAATTATGTTTGATTTGTAGCAATGAAAATACATAATGCATATCAGGTATTTACATTCCAAATCATACCTGTAGCAAAATTACAGTTTTGAAATAGCCACCAAAATTATTTTTTGTTTTGGGGTCGCTGCAACATGAGGAACTGTATTGTGGGGTCACGGCATTAGAAAGGTTGAGAACCAATGCCCTATCCCTTCAAGGTCAGTGAGGACTCAGGACATAAGAGAACCTGTGCTATAAAATTTTGTATCTCAGTGGTTTCCCAAATTTTCTGTTCAAGGAGATTATGGGGCTACAGATGAAAGGGATTGAAAATATATAGTGTACCTAAGGAGAGTCACCTAGAGGTAAAATATTTTCTCAGGCTTTCACAGAGAACAAACTGGTTAAGCAATGGCTGTGACTCATCCAGATGGCTGACATTAACAACAGCTATAAAAGCACTGTACATGGTTTCAAATTAAACCCTGATGGGATTTGACTGACCTTGGAAGAAGCAAAAGTTACATGTTTTGTTATACAGATCTTGCTTTAACTTGCCCTTACACATGCATCACAAAAGTCAAGGCATGAAACATAAAGCTAGACTAGTATGCTGAGCTGTAAAAGGCTTAAATCAATAACTTCCAACACTGCCAGTTTTGCCAATAACCCTCTGCAATTATGGAACATTGGATTATGTATACAATTACTTTCTCTTAGTTCAATGAGAAAAAATTTTTGTACCAATAACAATGAGAAAAATTATCACTGTATACCTTGTGCTCTGTATAACTGTTATGAGGACAACAATATCCATTGTATCAATTATTGGGAATGTACTACCAACGTGTCTTGAAACTCATATTATTTCTTATTCAAAGAAATTAAAAATTTTTTAAAAAGGATAACTTAGCAATTGTGCTGGCTCTAAAGCCTTCTGAATACCTGAGGCTAGACATTCATTTATTTCAATGTAGTTTTCCTTTGAGTAGACGAAGTACAGACTTAGCATACTTTATTTTTGCTTTTTCCACTATTGATATCACATTTATGTTAAAACTGAAAAAGTTCACCTAGTCAGTTGTAATTTAAAAATTATTTTCAACTATGTTGCTTTAATTTACAGTTTAATGTCATTTTTTTTTTTTTTTTTTTTTTTTTTTTTTTTTTTTTTTTTTTTTTTTTTTTTTTTTTTTTTTTTTTTTTTTTTTTTTTTTTTTTTTTTTTACTTTTCAAGCTTTTTTATGTATTTACTACACGGTCTATAGTACATCACTATGCAGATCAGACTCACAGTGATCCTCCTGTTATAGCCTCTGAAGCCCTGTGATTACAGGTGCGCACCCCAATGCCCAGTCTCCCTCACCTTCTCAGTGAGATTTCTAGGGGTCGAGCTGGCACAGCATGGTGGGGATCAAACCTCCGTTCTGTGCCTGCCTAAGCAGGTGCTTTAGTCTGCTGAGCTATCTGGCCAAAATTTTCCAAGGCTTTTTTTTAGCAATTATACTTTGTGCACAACTGCTGATACATGAGGAAAGATTATACAGCATTTAAAAGTTAAAGGGTTGCATTAGATTGCCTGGTTTCAAATGCTTGTTATATCATGTATAGTGCAAATTTAGAGTTTTTTTTTTTACATGAATTGCTATTTTTATTTTTACATATTTTCTTTTCATAGTTAAACATTGGAAACATGTTAAATAAAGAAGAAAGTTGGAAAGCATAAACAATGAGAAAAAATAAGGCCCTCATAGAGCTAGAAAAACAATGGCAAGTCCCTTCCCATCTTCACCCAACACTTCCTCACCATCTCCATGGTTTCTAGCATACTACACACCTACCTAGTATAGTGCTTACCAACTTGCACTCTGTAATTTTAATGACCTTAGTATTTCAGGAAGTGTACCGGTTTCATGAACCATTCCCAGTGTTGCAACACTTTAGCAGGCTCTAGACTCTTGTAATTGTAATATTTCATTGTTTACATTATGATTTTTTCAGTTCCCAGAGCCAGAAGTTGCGACAGGTGACTGAATCACCTGCTGGAGAAACACAGATAAATATCCTAACCCTTACTGTTTAAAGACAAATATCCAAATGAATTATTTGAATGCAATATGACAAGTGACCCAGAATCAAATGGCTAAGGTATTCTAATGCCAAGTGCTCAATAAGGTTTTTAAAATTTTGGGTAATTTCCTACAGAGAAACTTCCTTCCAGAAGTGTAGCAACTGAACCAATGGGTAAAGGCAACGATAAACACAGAATCCAGATTTCACATGGAAGGGCACGCCTGTATCAGTGATCATGGCTAAGGGGGAGTTTAGTTGGGAGAATACTTTGACTGCTCCTTCTTTCCTTCCACCAAGTTTCTGCCATTGCCTATCTTGGGATGATTAGGGTATAAAAACAAGTGAAGAGTGAGTCAAGCATAAAGAAACATGAATGTGTGCTACAGGAGAAACAAATAGGCTAATATATGTACGATTTTGAGGGGATCTGATATACAAGTATATAACATTATCATAATAGTTTTTCTATAGGGCCAGGGAGATAGCTCAGCAGAATAAGCACATGCCTGGCAAGCGCAAGATCATGAGTTTGGTCCCTGGTACCACAAAAGTAAATACATGAATGAATGAATACATAAGTAAATAAGTAAATATTATTCTATGGAACAAGCAAAATACTTCACAATCCTAACTTAAATACATATATATATATATATATACATATATATATATATATATATATATCACATGTATGCATTATACATGTCAAACATAATATTTGACATTTATGATGTCAAATAAAAATTTTAGTATTAAATTTTTAATATTAAATTCCACTATTTTATCAGTTTATGTATCCTTAATTGAAATACATATATTTATATGTTGATATAATAGAACTCTGTAATCCCACCTACTGTCTTCTGTTTATTTTTTTAACCAAAAATATTTTTATTGAGAAATGTATACTAAATTTTATTTATAAAATTCATTCCAAACTCAACCACAATGAGTTGATGTCATATGGGAAATACTGAAGTGTGGTTAAGTTTACTTTAAATTTATTATGCAAAAAACGATTTCTTGACAAATTAATAAATGATACAATGTATTATTTTTGTCTACTGTCTTCTGTTAAACCATAGTGCCTACCTCTAATTTCATGCTTTATGTCATCCTCATTCTGCTTATCATTATGATAGAATTTTAATGAGAATGTTTTGAATTTCTTCTGGAATGACATTGTGTATCAGTGGTAATAAAATCAGCTGGAGGCAGTGAAGTTGCTTATACAGCAAATGATGATGTGATCTCTGGGACACACTACAGCAGCAGCTAGATTGTCTCTCAAGGTCCACATTTTGAGGGCCTACTCTCCAAGGTGGGAGTAGCAGAAACTTTCAGAGGAAAGTCCTGGCATACAGTCTTCAGGACATGTGCTGGAGGCCTTGCTGGAGACTACGGGACCCTGGACTCTTTCCTTTTCTGTTTCTTGGAGATGAAGTCAACCATTTCTCTGCATGTCACACACCCACTCCATAAGTTGCTTTGCTGCAGGATCAAAGTCAACAAGTTCAATTGTTCACGGGTTTTCACCTCTAAAACTGTGAGGCGACGCTGGATTCTACACTTTTTATATGGTAAATGAACTATATCTGCTCCTCAGAGATGACATTGCCAACAATCCCAGATACACATACAATCCAGTTTACATGTACTATTTATAATTTGCAGTAGTATTTTTTCCTTTAAAAATATAAGTACAAAATCTAAGTAAATAATGAGGTACTGCCACTTGGGATTTTTTTATATGTCATAGTTTAAAGAACAAGTCTTTAGATCTTTTTAAAAAAGAGCAAAAAAAAAAAAAAAAAAATCTCCCATTAAATAAGGCAAGCAGGGCCCGGCAGGATGGCTCTGTGGTCTAAAGTGCCTGCTTAGGAAAGCTTAGGCAGCTGTAGGGACCGCGGTTCGATCTCCGGCACCACAGGCTGCGCCAGCCCTGCCCTCAGGGCAGGCTGAGCTGGCCATACCAATAAATAAGAATAAACAAACAAAAGTTCTGAAACAAGAAAAAAATAAATTAAAATTAAAAAATTATTTAAAAAATAAGGCAAGCAGATTTTTACAAAGAGGGACAATGTAAGGAACATTAATTGAGCCCATAAAACATGATAATTTATTCAAAATATCTTTCAAATGACACAAAATTCTTCCCAAAAGAAAACTGAAGACAAAAGAAGAAACCTGTCACCATTTCCCCGCTAATGAAATAGAGTTATTTTGTTACAGTGATCAGAAGATAACCAAACATACTACTCTTTTTTTTTTGGTCTCTGCAAACAGCCATAAAGAGCATTCTGACTTAATGGGTAGAACTGTTCCCTCAAGTCTAGAAGACCTCACATGTCTTCCCTCTTGCCTCTCTGTCAACTTGCAGGGCATCATATTTGCCAGTAAGGGCCAAAGGTACATTCTGGGCCTTCCATGTATTGTCTTCTAGAAAGGACAAAATTCAAGATTTGTGTCTATGAGTTCAGCATGCTGGCATAGAATTGCCTTCTATTCCTTCAGTTCATGTTCCATTGCCAAATTTCTGTCATTTAATCTAAGTGGAAACTATAGTGTAGCTATGGAGGCATGGATGAAGATATCTAGAAACTTAGTAATTGAAAAAAGATAAGTGAATGAATGCTGTTTGACTGCTATCTCTCTGATGTTGGTTTTGTTCCTTTCTTTGATAGAGTAACTAATTTTGAGATGTGACTTTTCATACCGCACTTGTATATGTTTCATAAATGATTTCAGTATATATTCTTTTTGCTCAATATTACAAAATAAAATTGACATTAAGAATAGTATGTTAAAGTATCTAGGAGCGTAGAAGAGTGTTTGTGCAATATTTTCATTTAAAATGCTCCCAAAGACATTTTTCCCTCCATGCCTGTCTTCCAAGCTATAGTATATTTTTTCTGTTATTGTTACTTTTTTTTGGTACTGGGGATCAAACTCAGAACGTTGCGCTTGCTGGTTATTGTTACTTTCTTATGTCAAACACATTATTTTCCTCTGAAGTCTCTTATCCCTGCTCTACTTGGATGTGTAATTCCTGAGACTTAAATCTCATTTCCTCTGTCAGAGCCTAGCATCAGGCAATCCGTTAGCACATAATTAAAGGCCATAGGAAAAATTGTGTACGAGAGTAAAGTACCTGCTCTAGCGTAACTTCCAGCATGAAAAAGAGAGAAAAGGATAGGAGAGGACACTCTCCCATAATAAATTAATGCCTCCTGAAGTTAATCAATCTAGTTCTTTATTTCACACCTGCTAACGCCACAGTGCTAAGCTCTAATGACTTATCTAGGAAAGCAAAGCACTGACATACCTGACGAGAGTTAAACAAATGGATGTAAATCCCAAAGTTCTTAATTTAGAGAAGAAAAGCAACTACAGGTTCCTGTTGACTATGAGTGCATTGCACAGAAATTAATGTTAAACTCTGGCAAATGAATTGAGAATTGAGCAAGTGGAGACAAGAGAAGGTATTCAAAAATAGCCCACTCAAAGCCACATAGATAAAGCTATTGTGATAAAGTAAGAAGGCCTTATGATGCAAAAGCAGTTCATATGTAACTACCATGTCGCAGGGATAGAAGACTCTTTAGGGGGTTAGAATAAACACTTGAGTCCTTTCAGATGAAAGAGAAAGCAGCCTCTATGCAGCTGTGAGCAGCAAGTAGTGTTCTAGCTGCTTTTTGAGCTGAAGCTGACACACTGGGTTGTGACACCTGCCTCTCTCAGCTGGCAGCCCTGTACGTCCTAGAACAGGTTCCCTTGCCTACCCAGATTCCCCTATTAGTCAAACCCCTCAACAAACCCAATACTCAAATAATCAAGAGTCAACCCTCAGAGAGACAATGGGACCCTACCTCATAGAAGAGGACCACACCCCCAGATTCAGTAATGACTCAGCTCTGAGCAACTCCGCTCTTGTTGAGAGGCAATTTACCAGTTCGTCTTGTAATACTTATAATAAAATTGTTTTATTTTGTCCTCGTTTCTCCAGCTCTCCAGCTTTTTCTACATGAAGAGACAGACAAGACTGGTGAGAGTGAATCTGGGGTTCCCTAGAGCCCAGAATCAATATACATCAGTGTTAGAAATATTGTCTGACATATTAATTGCATTTGCCTTTGTTGTGTTCTAATTTCTTCGAAGACCATTTAAAATATCTTCTAAATTAATTCCATAAATAGTTCTTTGAGTCTCTTTCAAGTTGCCCTCATCTGTCATACGATGAAGGAATAATTTAGAGATGAATTAACTTCTGAGTGTGGAACAGCTGAGTGGCTAGAACTTGGTTATATTGAGTTATTTCTTCAGCCCATTGAATTTCCCTAATATCAGAACTTATACTGCCTAATATAGATTTATTTAATTAAATAGTTCTTGAATTTGTAGATAATGTTAATAATGTAGGAGAACGAGTATTTTCAGATTTATGTGTGTGTGTGTGGCAGGGTGGCATTGAGGTAGGTCTTTGTTATGGCTTGTGTCTGGATGCCCATCCACAGCCTTATATATTCATAGGTGGGGCTTTTTCAGTGGTGTTTGGTTGAAGATGTTGATATTGGGATTAATCATGAAGTATAAAAAGTAAAGCTACATTAATATGCTGAGCTGTAAAAGGCTCAAGTCAACAGCCTCCAACATTGTCAGTTATGCTAATAACCCACTACTATTATGGAATGTTGCACTATATATATGGCTACATTCTCTTAGTTCAAAGAGAAGAAAGATTTGTACTAATAGTGTTTAGACAACATATCAAGTCTGGGTTTTGTACTCTAAACAAATACTACAAAGACAACAACATGCAATGTATTAATTATTGTAACCATCCTACTAACCTGTTGTGAAACTGTATCATTACTGTTTCTTTTCATTAGAGTTAATTTACAAAAAGGATATGACTAGTGAATTGGTCGAGTGATTTGGCACCTGCTGTAAACCCTAATCTAGGTAGCCTAGAAAGAGCGTAAAGGGGATAGAAAGAAGCTATTATTTTACTTTCTTTGCTCCCTTCTTCCCACTATGGACTATTGCTCCTCTGTGACTGTCCTTGCCTTGTCATTGTGCCTTGGATCCAGCCAGTATGGGCTGAAACATCTGCAAACCTTGAGCCAGAAATATATTCGTTCTTCACCATTGGGTGTTCGGTATTTTGTCTCACCAAAGAGAAAAGTAAGACAGTGTCACTTTATAGTTCAAACTGGCTTTGGACTTACTATCTAGCCTAGTCTGGCCTTAAATTCCTCACAATTTCCTGCCCCAGGCTTCTGCCCCAGGCACTTTCACCATAGTGACTTCTTCATAGATATTCATGAAGAAGATGACTGTTTTATTTAATACTACCTACAGAGTATGGAAATTATTGACATATAAATGAAATATTTGATTATGAATTATTTCAAATTTTTCAGTAGCAACATTCATTTCCATTTGGTTAGAAATTTATTTAGTCAGGTACTAATCTAATATTTTTTGAAGTCATACACTCCAGGCCAAGAATTGAAAACAAAATCTATAAAATTTAAATTTTGTCCAAAATTTAGAAAGGGTGGAGGGCATTATGTAAACAAGCTCAATATTGCAAAAATGTTAAATTAATTTAAGGCATCTGCTTCTCTTCTGTTTGGGTTATTTTTTATATTAAATGAAAAAATGATTTTGAGAAGAAAATGTTCTAAAACTTAAAAGGAAAATTCATATTTATAAGAACATTAAAAATATCTGTACTCCTGTATATTGCTTTTAATAGTTTATTAATGTAGCTTTTAGTGAGCAGATGAAACAAAACATGAATTTCCTTTCTTCTGTATGCATTATTTTTGTGTTTTACCCATTTTCAGCATGTGCAAGAAAGCACAATATTGTATAAAATAAATAAAACCTGGAATGATAGTTACGCTATATTCTGCTACTGAATTCACAATAAGTACCAGCAAATATGTCAGTGGGCCATTTAGACTTTACTAATGGTTTAAGGAAGGTCAACAGTGTTGGTACAAGGATTATGAAAGAAGATCCTAACTTTATTGTGCAGGAAGTCCTATGTTATTATTTATAGATGTCTCTTTTGTGGGGGAGTGTCTACATATTTACAAATCTTGCTACCTTTTTTCTCTCTCTTGTTAAATATTTGAATTTTAGGCTATTAGTACATGTGTGTAGTACATAATGTTTACCTTCCTGGTGGGAAGGTAATACATCTATAACCCCCATCAAAGTAATAAAACTGGCATAGCATAAATTTTCAGTCCCAAATTATTGCATAAGCCTTTTTATTTTGACTCTCTTCCAAATACAAGTGAGGCCCAGATGGTTTATATGATCGATGTTTTAAGAATTTTTTCATAGGAAGGCTGCATAATATATATATATATATATATATATATATATATTCTGTATATATATATATTCTGTATATATATATATATATATATATATTCTGTACAGTCTGGATTTGATAAGGATTGAAAGTTGATAGTGTTGCTGGTAGTCTTATTGTCACTTGCCAACTATGAACTGTATGTCTTTTCTCTGTGTGTTTCCATAGAAACCAATTATTTATTAATTAACGCTCTTATATTGGTAGTTAAAACCAGACTTGAGTACAACATTACCAATTAGATAAAATATGTAAATTTTCAAACAACCGACTCAAAAAGCATCATAAGAATAAAGTGAATTGAGACCTGTAATGAATGAATGAGTGATTACATCAGGTAATGATTTAATTCATTTTCCAATCTTACTGGGTTTTTTTTTTTTTTAGAGTGTTCTGACATTTTTACCCAGATGAAATTTATGTACATTCTAGTTACAGTGGAATTTGTTTGGAAAGAAAATTATTTTGTATACTAAACTAGTTTATGTATTCTGGGTAATAACTATAATAACACAAATTCAGGTAAAATGTATTAAAGTACAATTTTTTATAATTCAGTATTATATTACTTTTAAGATGAAATAACAAGACAGTTTCAAAACATCTTAGTAGGGCAGTCACAATAATTAATGCAATGCACATTGTTGTCTTCATAGTAGTTTTTGAGAGTACAAGATGCAGACATGGTAACTTTTTAAAACATTATTAGTACAAATATTTCTTCTAACTGAACTAATACTAGAGAGTTATCAGCAGAACTGGCAATGTCGGAAGCTGTTGACTTTAGCCTTTTGCAGCTCATCATACTAATCTGGCTTTAATTTTATTCTTCATAATTAAACTTTTCCGCTGGATGGCTAAGGCCAAGTTAAAGCAAGACCTACATAACAAAACATGCAATTTTTGTATTTGACAAGATCAGTCAAATCCCGTTAGGATTTACCTTGAAACCATGCACAGCATTTTGTAAACTTTTGTCAGTGTCAGCCATCTGGATGAGTCATGGCCATTGCTTGACCAGTTTCCTCTTTGTGAGAGCCTGAGAGAACGTATTCTTTTCTCTAAGTGACTATCCTTAGGCACACTATACATCATCGATCCCTTTACTCTTTGGCACAATAATCTCCTTGGATAGAAAATTTGGGACACTGATTTACAGGGTGTTGCAGTACAGGTTCTCTTACATTCTGAATGCTTACTGACCTTGAAGGGATAGGCCTGAAATACTCATTATCCTTACAGCCCTTCTTTTTATCTGATATTTTGATCTAAGACTTAAGTTGTTAATCCTCCAAAAAAGAAGCTTGGTGATGCTATTTCTCTATAATTTCTCTATAACTTGAGCTTAACCTCACTGTCTTCCTGTATTTTCAACCAATCACTGATATTGTAATAAATCCCCATAGAATGTGATAAAAAAAAAAAAGTTACAGTTTTACACAGAATTAGAAATCTAAGCATATACAAAATTGTAGCAGGTCAATCCTAGAACATTTTTCCTTGTTTCTTTTGTTACCCTTATTTTATCTTTTAAAACAAACATTTACTTGAGAGAAAGAGCATAACAATAATTGAAATTACATTAGAAGCAGCAGCACATCTAAAAGACCAGAGGTCCTAAAAATCTCCAGCAAGTTTTTGACACTGAGAATAGCAATGTGTAGTACTAAAACCATGCTTGGAATGCCTATCATTCTGGTCTTTTAGATGCATTCTGCTTCTAACATACAAATTTTAAAAGTGCAGTACACATGTGTTAAATTGACTGTATGCTGTGTATTGATGTTGTACTCTGCATCAGAAATGGTTCCATTAATTTTTTTTTTTTTTTTGTCTTTTTGAGACAGGGTCTCGCTATGCAGTTGAGGCTGGCCTTGAGCTCACTTTTGTAGCCCAGGCTGGTCTCGAACTCGCACCGATCCTCCTGCCTCAGCCTCCCGAGTGCTGGGATTACAGGCGTGAGCCATCACTCCCGGCTCCATTAAGTAAAATTAATTAATTTTAAAAAATTAATTTTACTTATTTAAAACTTATTGATAAAAATAAGTAAATAAAACTTATTGATAAGTAAAATATTTTGTAGAAGAATAAAACGTATACTATACTGCTTAAAGATAGTGAGCTATATGTCTTTGGGCATCCTACTGAAACTCTAATACAGTTACCCCTTGCAGAGTTAAATTAAATTTTTCATTCATATTAAAAATGACAATTCAGAGAAAATGAAATAAGTTGGTTAATGCTTGAGATAGTTTCTCATGGTATTTTCACTGACTTGGTATTTGCTTATGGTTACAAAACTATTTGTATAGTGAAGAATATAGCCTTCTGAGACAGAAAGTTTGTCAAATTAGCGACCTTTTGAAACTTTCTTCACTTCTGACCTAATGTGTTGCTCTATGTTCTCATTTTATGTCTTCCATTTATATTGTTCATCCGGGTATTGCTTATGTACAATATATTCATCCATTTTAACAGTAGTTATGATGAATCTGGGCAAAGTATTAACTCATGAAATCACCACCATAATCAATACTGCTGGTATTGTCACTATGCTAATTGATGCAATTATTCCTATGTAATTTACCACAGCCTTTGTGAACTCAAGCCACAACATGTGATTTCTGTCAAAGCAATTGATACTTTGCTATGTTTGTACATAAATGACTTCATGAACTGCATAAGATTTACAGTTTTATATATTTTAAAATATCACTGATAGTGGCACATGACTATGATTCTAGCATTTGGAAGGCTGAAGCAGGAGGATTTCAGCAAGTTTAAGGTCAGGCTGGTTTACATAACGAGACCCTACTGCAAAAAATAAAAAAATAAAAAATAAAATAAAAATAAAGCTTTGCATGTATCAGTACCCTCTTCTTTCATTTTTCTTAATAATTTTCCTTGAGCAACACATATAATTCATTAATTTACTTACACATGGAAATTTTGGAGGTTTTTAAAGTTTTAGGTTCTATGAAACTTGTTATATATTTATAGTAATTAAGGATGTGTATGTTTTTATTTCTATTTAGTGAATACTTAAGAGTAGCATGCCTTGACCTTCTAATATATATATATATATATATATATATATTGAATATATATATACAATATATATATATTGAATATATATATATTGAATTTCTAAGAAGCTGTTAAAATATCTTCCTATGTAGTCCTCACATTGTATATTTCATTAGTAATTCATGAGAATTTCAGATTCTACACCACTCAATAACATTTGTCCTCGTTCAATCTTTTCAATTTTAGACTAACTAAAGAGCATGAAGTGGAATCTTGATATTTTTAATATGTTCATATCTGAGGGCTGGTGATTGTGCGTATTTTCAGTGCTTATTGCTCTTTTAAGTAGATTCAGTTGATAAATTTTTGTTCTTTTTTATAGGTTATCTTCTATTTTTATTTTTCTTTGGTAGATATGCCAGGATTAATTTTGCTCAGTTTTAACAAGTTTTTATATTTAACATTTTGAAAACTTTCCAAATGATAAGAGTATCTTTATTCACTATCGCGTAGTATATGAGTTCCTGTTTTTCCATATTCTTGTCAATATTTAGTGTTGTCTTTCTCACTCACTGCCACTATGCTAGTGTGCAAGAGATGCCATTTCATTGAAATAATTTTCTTTTCTCTAATTTTCTACAATCCTTCATGTGTCCGATTTATATATCTTCTTTGGGGAAATGTCAAAAATTTGCATTATTATTGATAAATGTACAATTTCTGCATAAAAGTCCTGTGAGTATATGTGATTTCCTTACCTATTAATTGTGTTTATAGTATCTTTTTAAAAAATTTTTTTGTGGATTGAATTCTTCACATTTTAATCAATGACAAATTCTATAATTCAAAACCTCAAACATTTCTTTCCATGCTTTTAATTACTGGTTTATTTTAGATTTTAATCTTTAGCTTATGGATAGTTTTGAGTTCTTTTGTTTGAAGTATATGTGTGTATTATGTGAAGTGAAGTCTGCATTGGGGGGAATGTAAAAGAATCAAAAATTACCTAGAAGGGAAGGAGCCTGGGAAACAGCTTAGAGGCACAGTTCCTGCCTGGCAACTACAAGGGCTTGAATTTGATCAACCTACAAACAAAGAAACACACAAAAAACAAAATAGGTTAATATATGTACCAATTCCCCACCCACATGTAACTGTAGTACAAATGGTGTACACCAAAAAGATAAATTAAATTGGTAGTTGTGTACTCAGTGTTTCCTACAGAGACTAGCAACATTAGTAAGAATGCATTGAGTAAAAATAAAACTTAATTTTGAGCTTTCCAATTTTGTTCATTCGTGTCCATGCCAGCATTGCAGGGTCTTAGTGAACGCAGCCTCCCAGCCAATACTAAAATTAGTACTTGCTCTTATTTTAGTACTAAAATAAGTACTAAAAATTTGTACTTGCTCTTATTTTTCAAAACTTCTCTGACAATTTGTTTCAAAACCACTGTGACTGTTGTTCTTTTATATTTTTGATCCTCCAGTCACTTATGAAACATAATTGGCTAAAAGTTTTATGGACTTGGCCCAAATCAATAATTTAATTTTGGATAAATGATATCAATTCATTCTTCAAACTCTGGACATAGAATTTCTTTCATTTACTTAGAACTTTTTAAAATTTCTGTTGGCAAAGTGTTAAATTCAAAGTACAAGTATACTTTTCTCTAAATTTGTTCCTAAATAGGCTTATTGATTTGGAGGATTTTAAAGATTAAATTTTATGTTTATTAGTCCACGTTTGCAATCCCTAATGTTTGCATTCCTCGTACGGAGATGGGAAGCGCTCTTCACACTTTCTAATTCTTCGTCATCCTCTTTCCTTCCCCTCCTCTCCTTCTTCATCACCTGATCCCGCTCCCCTTCAAGAAAAATCTATCTCCACACTTCCTCATATCTGTCTTTTATTTGACTCATCTATAATTTGGTTTTCGCACAGCAGACACGCTACATGATATTGAAAGCTGTGGGTCTGTTATGTTTCACTTAGAAGGATGGTCTTAAGGTATATCAATTTTTCCACAAATGACTCAAGTGTAACTTTCTTATGACAGACTAGTACTCTGACATATACAAATACCACAGTTTCTTTATTCATTCATGTATTGGTGGACAGGTAAGCTGTATTTTTACACAATGATTTTTTATTTAAATTGCACATATATGGGAATCCAGAGTCATATTGATTTTGATTTTGGATATATGTTTGCTGTCTTTTTTTATTGATTTTAATATTTTTCTTTGAGGGCATGCATATAGTCCTTAGGATTTTATGGACATGTCCTCATGTCTGTCTGTGAGTACATCCAGTCTTACTTTGTATGCGATGTAAGTACTGCGTATTTCTTGTTGGCTAGACGCTGTAGTAATCACCATGCTGCACACAGAGCTGGGAGCATTTTTGCCTCATTCACTACTCCTGGGGAAAAAAGCTCTCAGTACACCTTGATATATGCTGCGCGCTATAAACTTTTCCTAGATACACCTTTCCAGGTTTTGAAAAATTCTTTGTACTCCATATTTGTTAAGAAGATTTGGTAGATGTTGGATACTGTCAAATATTTTATTTTATCTACTGCTGTTTTATGTTTGTATATTTAATAATTTATATATACATAACACTACAATCAATTGAGTGGAATGCTAAACAAATATTTCATCCCTGGGACAAAGCCTATCTACATTTGCTCTTGTGAGTAGCATTTTTCATATGTAACTGGTTTTGATTTTCAAACCCAAGGCTAATTTTATTGGCAATAAAGCCATTAGACCCATAAGAAGTCTTCATCTGTACTTCCCCTGTTTTTCTTGAGATGTCTTTTTCTGATTGCAGTATGTAGCCTAATAATTTGAAAAGTTCCTTCCTGATGTATTTTGTGGAGAACAAGTATAGATATTTTTCTTTTTAAATGTTTAACAAAACTACTGAAATCATCTTGGTCTAAGTTCTATTATGGGGTAATATTTGTAATGTAAATTCATTTTTATAATTGTAGGTCTAAGGATGGTTTATGTTTCTTCTAGAGTCAGTTTTTTATGGAATCAACATATTACAAATTTGCTATTTAATTGCTAGTTACATGGAACATTTTACTTACATTTTTATTATAATATAAATATATATCACCAATAATGAATAGCGCTGAGCGTTCCCACTGTTCTGTATTTTTAGTTTGCTATTTTAGTGATAAAGTTATTACTTTAATATCCATTCTAATATTAATCATTCATTGTTTTCTGATTGTCTTTAAACTCTACTTTCCTTGCTTTTCTAGATCTTAAAAATAAAATAAAATTTTATTTAAAATATACTGTTTCTAATATAAGCTTTTAAATATATAAATATTTTCATCACCAATCTAGTTGCATCATATTAATTTGGGATATTATGTTTCTGTTTCTTTATAGGAAACATACTTTCTCATTGTGCTTATAAGTTTTTCTTTGATATATGAGAATGTATGTATATTTATATTATTTAAAAGCAAATTTTAAAAGTTAAAGGTTGTTTAGTTTTTAAATATCTGTGCATTTTCTGTTTTAGTTTAGTTTAGTTTAGTTTAGTTTACTTTAGTTTTTGCACCTGGGATGAAACTTAGAACCCTGGGCTTGCCAGGTGAGCACTGAACCTCACTGGGCCATATCACTGACTCTATCGCCTTCTAACAGAATTTTCCAGTTTAACCCCATAGTGATCAAAGAACATACTTTCTATGCTTTCATTCTTCTTAAATTTGTCAAGACTTTATGTTTTAGTGTAGCCTTACAATATCCTAACTTGCAAAATATTCCATGTACACAAGACAAGAGTCTACATTTGCTGATCACTGAGATTGAAATAAGTCCTCCTAGAGGTTTCTCATTCCACATGTTTACTCTGAAACCCAGAGTGATTATGGGATGAGTGGAGTTCTCAAACATTTCTTCATACAAGATCATCAAGCAGAGATCAGTTTTATAAAATCTCTTAATAGAACTAGCAGAAGCATTAACACAATCCTTCTTTGCCTCATCACTGTGACACCTGGGAAACACATTGATGGAATAGTTTCTTATCTCAAATAACAACTGTATTTTCTTATAAACTGTTTTCCTAATAACTTTGAATGATTTCACATATACAGTCAACAAATTTTCGGTGTTTAAGTGAGTCAAGGAATGCTTGTTGAAATTTTAATCATTAAATATCTATGAATCAAAAAAGTTTTTATTTATGTAGATTAATATTTCTACCCAGGTTCAGACTGAGAACTTAGCCAAAAGAAAATTAAATGTTCCCATCACCTAGAAAAAAGTAAATTTAGGGGCCCGGCAGGACGGCTCAGTGGTCTAAAGCGCCTGCTTAGGAAAGCTTAGACGGCTTCAGGAACCCCAGTTCGATCCCCAGCACCACATGCTGCGCCAGCCCTGCCCTCAGGGCAGGGTGAGCTGGCCATAAAAATAAATAAATAAACAAAAAATGTTCTGAAACAAGAAAAAAATTCTTAAAAAATGTAAATTAATTTCATACCATATTCTATGAAAGTCAACAATTTCCTGAGTTCATTGTTTACTTCCTGAAAGATATGTGATAGTAAAAATATAAATAACTTATGTGGCACTAGATACAAAGAAGCGCTACTCTGACAGAAAGAAGGCTACACTTAGTCATCTAGTCCTTACATATAGCTTTATTTCTCTTGCATGAGAAACTCAAAGGGTAAATAGGGAGCCGAATGGAGGATAGGTAATAGGAAGTTAGAGAAACATGTTTAATGGAAAGGAAACAAGGTTCAGGGAGGGTAGGAAGACAAGAGAATGGTAGGGAAAATGGAAACAGAGCTTTTTTAAATGGGAAGGGGAAGAGGAATTGAATGATATGGAATGGGATGCAAAGAAATAAGGAAGATACATTATGTACAGGTGCACATTTATATGATGAATGTGACCAACATGTATAATAAATGCATACCAATAAAAATAGAGCAAAACCTATGCCTTTATTATCAGAACCTATAAATGTTATCAAGTATGGAAAAATGATTTTAGAGATGTCATAAGGGCTTTGAGATTGGAAGCTTATCCTGTCTTATGTAGGTTCCATCGATGTATTTTAGAGTCCTCATGAGAAGCAGACAGAGATTGGCCGGACAGAAAGTAATGTTGTCAGTGAAGAAAAATGTGGTACTGGCTGGCTTTGAAAATGGATAAAGGGGGGCCTGGCGGGATGGCTCAGTGGTCTAAAGCGCCTGCTTGGGAAAGCTTAGGCGGCTTCAGGGACCGCGGTTCGATCCTCAGCACCACATGCTGCGCCAGCCCTGCCTTCTAGGCGGGCTGAGCCGGCCATAAAAATGAGTGAATAAACAAACAAAGGTTCTGCAACAAGAAAAAATAAATAAATAAATATTAAAAAAAAAAAAGAAAATGGATAAAGGCTCTAGGCATAAATAGATGCAAGACATGCAACTGTAAAGGAAAAAGAGGAATAAAAATATACCCTCTCATTCAATAAGGCCACTGGTGTAACCTTGGGTTTTATTCCATAATCTGACTTTGGACTTTTGACTTTGAGATATGTCAGAGGAACAGTACATCACACTGTAAGCCACAGATTTTGGAGTAAATTCTTATAATAGTCATAAGAAGCTCATACACAGGAGTAAAATATTTTCTTTTTTTTTTTTTTTTTTTTTTTTCCAATTCTTTTATTGTTTAAATTTAACAATGGTTATATTACATATTTTCATCATCG
>PVJA010023021.1:0-33477 GCA_004027025.1 Myocastor coypus
AGTCAAAAGGTCTGATCAAGTCCCGTTTATTGAGGAAGTGTGAGCGGTTTATATAGACAGGAGGCGGGGATGACGCAGGAAGAGGAAGCTGCCCTGCCGTGCTCCTCGCTCATTGGCCCGTCAGTGATGATTGACAGGTTCCCTTGGGACATGCCTGGACATGTCTCTCTGCAAGCACCTCTGGGCGTGGCTTCCCACACCTCCCTCCTTCCCCAGAGTCTGCTGGGCCTGGGCACCAAGACAGCCTCCTGCTCCAGACCCAACTTCTGTCACCAGGCCAGAGCCAGAGTGTCCAGAGGATAGAGAGAGGCCATGCTGGACATCTAGGGCCTTTGGCCAGGAGGAAGGGACCTGGCCTGTGTCGTTCTTCTATCAGCTGCAGATGACAGTCCAGGCTCCTTCCCGGCCTCTGGAAGTAGAAAGCCGTCAAGCAAACGCCTTCCGAATGGATGTTTCTGAACTGCCCTGACTTTGGCCTCGGCTGTGACCCAGCCGCAGGCACAGCACAGCGCCCTCTGCCCCTCTGTGGATGGGGTCCCAGTGTTCCAAGCCTCACACAAGCTCACCCAGGGCCCAGGCTGCAGCTGCAGGGCAATAGATGGACAGAGCACTCCCCAGCCACCCTGGCTCTACCACACCCCACATGCCCGAGGGCTCCTGGCTGCGGAGTAGCCTGCTAGCCTTTGAACTTGAATCCTTGTGACTGCAGAGAAGGTGTCTACTGTGGATGCTGGAGGGGACCCAGGGACAGACTGACAGGTTTCTGGCAGCTGAGAGAAGCCTGCATGGGCTGGGGCCCGAGATCGAGGGCATTCGTCCACAACTACACTGCCCCAGAGCTACCACTGCCCCAGGATGGATTCCAAGACAATATCCACATGAGGCCAGTGCCCTGGGCACATGGCTAGAGCAGTGGAAAACGTCACTATGGATCCTTGCTGGCATATGCCCACTCCCCTAGCCCTGGGGCACTGCGAGTGACACGGAGCACAGAGGCTCCGGCTCATGTACCACGGCCCTCCTGCTTGCTGTGGCAGGCTCTGAGTCCCCAGAGCTGATGTCCTGGGGTGCAGTGACACCACTGTGCCGGGTCCCAGGGCTGCGGGAAGGGCTGTCTCTCCAGGGCACACCCTGTGGCGCGTGGCGTCCTCCTGTCTTTCTGGCTCTGCTCCTCCTGAGCCCCAGGCCCACGTCCAGCCCGGATGCACACATCCCCAGCATTCTGTGAGGCTCACATGCAAACCTGGAGCCAGGAGAACCATTTGTTCCTGATTTCCGGGCCCGCGTGCAGCCAGCACTGCCGGGGGCCCTGCAGAGCTCTCCAAGCCCATTTGTGGCTGCTTCTCCCTCAAAGTCAGAAAGAGACTTTTCGTGTTGTTTTGTTTTAAACAAACCAGTGAACTGGAAAGTGTAGAGTTCAAGTTTCAGTCAAAATAACCAAAATAACCACTCTGCACTCAGGGTGGGTGTGTGAGTCTGGCTTTTCATCGCTGGACACAACATCGCTGGGCACAGCACTGGGCACCCACAGTTTTCTTTCTTTTCTTTTCTTTTTTTTCTGTCTTTTTGAGACAGGGTCTTATTATGCGGTTCAGGCTGACCTTGAGCTCTCTTTTGTAGCCCAGGTTGGTCTCGAACTTGCACCAATCCACCTGCCTCAGCCTCCCGAGTGCTGGGATTACAGGCGTGCGCCACCACACCTGGCAAGGGCACCCACAGTTTATAGAGCAAGAGGTTTATTTTGGCTCTTAGCCTCAGAGGGCTCAGTCTGTGGTCATTGGCATCACGGTGGGACATCATAGCAGGAGAGAATGGTGCAACAAAGTCGCTTGACTCTTGGCATGGGTGGGCAGAGTAACCAGAAAGCACCCAAGCAGAGTCAGGCCTTTGAAGACTTCGGTTCGGTGTTCCCTCCAGCCAGGCTCCAGGCCCAGGGTGCACACAGCCACAGACTCATCCAGAGGAAGCCACGGGGGAGGTGAGGACTGCCACGACTCCGTCACCAAGGTCACACCACAGAACACAGACGGTGTCTCCATTCCATGCTCTTTCTCACTGGGACACACAGTGGGCCTCAAACCTGTGCCGGACTGCAGGGGCTGACTTCCACGGGCTCATTCCTCATGCAGACATCACCCAGCACTCAGGCAGGCAGGGCAAAGGTCTCCAGGTGCACGTTCCTCAGACATCCGCTCACCCTTCCCTCCTGCACCAGTCCTCAGTGCAGCTGGCCGCCGGAACCGCTGCTGGAGCCTGACTGCCACCTCTGGTTCTTGGGACCTGGCGGGACCCTGGGGCAGGAGGGCACCACCACCCTGGGCCCTGGAAGCTGGACGAGGCCCCTAGCCACCCATCAAGCGCTGAGTCCACACTTTGCAGTTAAGGGGAGCAGGCTGAGAAGAAAGAGCAGGGCTGCAGCCCCAGGCCACCTGGCTGCGCCGAGGAAGGTCGCACCCTCGGCAGCTCATCCTCAGGCTCTGGGGGTGGGGTGTGCCGTCAGCCCTGAGCACCAGGAAGGAATAGGGTGTTCTGAAAGTGGGTCAGGAGAGAGTAACCAGGCAGCACTGGGATGAGAGTCTCGGTTGAATAAGAATTTAGGTAAAGGCACCTGTGTGCCTCAGTCATCTCTTCCACTCAGAGGGGCCCACTGGCACCCTTGGAGTGAGGCTGGGGCTCCCTATGCCTTCAGAGGTGACCCGCTCTCCTGGGGTCCAGCCTGGGACTGCAGAGGCCTGCTTGCACCTCACCCACGGGGTCCAGCCTCCCTGCCCGGTCCCAGGCAGGAGTACGACCCAGTCTGCCCCGCCCAGCTCCTCCCCCCAGCACACCACCCCAGACCATCCAGACACCCCTTGAAGGACAAGCGCTTCCTCTCCTGCTCCTGGAAAGGGCATGCCCGCCGAGGTCCCCTTAGTGCTGTGTGGTGCACACGGCCCTAGCCATGGCAGGTCCTGGAAGAATAAGGATGGATCAGAGAAGGACTCTCAGGGCTCAAGCGGGACCCCAGGGACACCCTCCGTGACAAATGCTGTTTCATTGTAGAGTCAAGGAGGATGTTCCACCATCCTAGGCTGTGATGGCGACAGGGAGGTATGGACTACCCTTGGCGGGGCTGCATGTGGAGACTCGGGTACTCTTAGACTCGGGAAGCTCAGGGCAGGGTGAGCGGGGACAAGCCAAGGGGACAGAGAGCTGGGGGGTGCGTTGAGCAGAGGCAGGTAGGGCTCGGAGCAAGGGAGGGTCTCTGAGTGCCCAGGGGACAGGCCAGTAGGGGCCCTAAGAGGACTTGGTAGAGAGCAGCTGCCCCAGCACAGGGCCTCGGTCCTCTGGGAACGAGAGCTTGGGACCAGGGATGCCACAGAGCTGAGGGCACTACCCCGGGGGCAGGACAGGCCTGCCCTGCAGCCCCTGGGCCACCCTCTCTGCTGCCTGTCCTTGAGGACTGGTGACAGTGTTCAAACCCAGCCTGGGGTGCCCAGGGCCCCTGAAGTAGCAGGCAGATGGCTCATCCCAGGGCAGGCTGGGGCAGCAGGGCCTGTGTGCCTGGCCAGCTGGGTGGACACAGAGGGGAGGGCTCCGTCCCTCGGTCCCGTGGCACCAGCCCTGAGGAAGGGATAGTTTCTGCTCCCGACCTCCCGTGACACAACTGGTGCCTTTCCCCCCCGACAGCCCTGCAGTGACCCACTTCCTCCCAGAGTGGTTGGAATCTGCCTGTGGGTGTTTCCTGTCCCCTGGCCTGGCCCTTGCCTGACACCGGCTGGTTCAATTTAAGCCTCCTGCTGGGTCAGCAGATTTGCAAACCACAGGTTTCTTCAGTTTCTTTGAAAAGGAAAAAAGAAAAGGAAAATCTCTTTCCAGAGGATTATTTTTCTTCCACATCCATCAAGGCTGCTGGGCCTGGCAGAGGCCCAGGTCCTGCTGGACAGTGGATCCTGGCAACTCCCACTCCTAGATGGACTCCAGGGACACTCAGGTGTCTAGCTGGGGACCAGCTCCTTCCCGGGGTCATCTGCTGGCCTCCCCACCAGGACTTGTGATGAGCCGCTCTGTGTGCCAAGAGGTCACTGCCCACCTGTCCTCACCCACTACCTGCCTCCCTGGCGTGGACGGTGGCGTCCTCACCCTCAGGAAGCAGTGAGTGGTGCATGCTGGTGCCCACCATGAGGGCCTTGGCCAGCCCTTCCCAGGCCCAGGGCAGCTATCCCTGTGCCCTGTCTCTGCGGCTTTGCCTGCTCAGACAGTTCACGGCTTTGCCTGCTCAGACAGTTCACGGATCTGGGAACCAAACCACCCGTGGGACCTTGTAACTTTTCTTTTGTCACTCAGCATGGCATTCTTGGTGCATGGGTCAGGGCCAAAGACTGCTCCGTTGCATGCTCAGACCATGTTTGCCCACCTGGTACCCCTGGGGATCTTGGGGCGCTCCCATCTTTGGGCAGCGGTAACTGGTGTTGCCGTGAACGTGGGGTACGCATGTGTGCCTGGGTTCCTACCTTTGGCTCTGTGGGGACATCTTAGAGTGGGGGTTTGGGCAGAAGGGGGCTGAGCACGGAAGCACCAGGGTGCTGTCTGGGGGCCGAGGAAAGTGGAGTGGGGCTGGAGTGGGGACAAGGGTGGTCCTGGGGCAGGATGGCAGGTGGGCGTGGGGCAGGCAGCTCACAGCTGGGAGGCTACAGGCCCAGCCCCTCCACCTGTGCCTGGTGCCTGCCCCCAGCCTCTGCAGGACTTCGCCAAAGGATGCAGGATGCGCCAACCAAGTGCAGGCCTGGCTTCCGCCTCCCCTAGTCCCACGCACACCGCTGCCACTTCTTTTTTTTTTTTAAATTATGTATTTGGTGCTGGGTCTCCCTCTGCGGCTTGGACTCATAGTGATCCTCCTGTTTTTGGCCTCCCCAGCACTGAGATTACAGGTGTGCGCCACCAAGATCTGCTCCACCACACCAGGTCTTAGTGGTCAGCTCAGGACATCCAGGGGCAGGGCTGGTGTGGTATGTGGCACCTGGGACCAAACTCTTGGTCCCTGTGCTTGCCGACTTAGCTATCTCACCACTTCTGCCCGCCTGTCCTCCAGGACTCTGCCCACCTCACTGCCCAGGATGGAGACCACAGCCCACCCGGTCACCCACCCACAATCCCTTTTCACCCTTCCCTGGGTTGCCTGGTGCAGGCAGGGTCTGGATGCAGATGAGTTCCCTACCAAGCAGGCACGGCTGGAGCCGCAGAGGCCTGGGGCTCAGCACCCCTGAGGTCTGTGGTCTGCATGGGAGGGTGCAGCAGGCTAGGGTGTAGGGGTGGGAGGAGACCTGGAGAGCTGGCCGAGGTCGAGTGGGTGCAGGTGTCTCTGCACCAAGGCTGCCTGACCCTCCCCACCTGCCACCCCTCTGGGCAGAGGCTCCTGGCAGGCACCCATGTTCCTCCTCAATGCCACCCCCACAGGCTGGTAAGGACCAGGCATGCTGACACCTGGCAAGCAGCTGTGGGTAGAAGGTTGAAGTCCTACGGCTATGGTAATCCAAGGTCCTTCCTGGCTGTTTTCTGTGGAGGGGCAGCCTGAGCATCCCCAAGTGTCGGCCAGCAAGGTACTGGCCCCCGTCCCTGAGAACCAGCTTCCAATAGGGTCCTCGTCACTGCTGTTACACGTCCCCAGGGAGGAGTCCAGCATGGCGGAATCGGGTCAGCCATAGATGTCACTGAGATGCTAGAGTGGAAGAGCAGGGCAGTGCCAGATCTGATCTGTCCCCTTGGGCCATCCCACCAAGCAGCCGGGGCCTCGACGGGATGTAGAGATAGTGGCCCACACCAGGGCTTCCATCTACTTCCACGCAAGAGCCAGGCTGGGCACAGCTCAGAGGCCGAGCTCTGCCCAGCACGGGTGAGGCCCTGGGCTTGATCTCTGGCATCACAAAACTAAGAACCAGCCAAGGAACATGGAAATAATGATTGTTCTCCCCAAAGCAGAGTTCCTTGTTTAGCAGCTAACTGGCTACATGGCTAAATAAATCATTCCAGCTCCAAGCTGCCCAGGTCTGGGGCCTTCATCTCACTTCCAGGAGTCATTTCTCAGGGCTTAGGTGTGGACTGGCGCTGAGCTCTTAATGTGCCAGGAACGATGGCCAGAGTAGTGACAAGCTCTGCCCCGTACCAGTGTGCCCAGGGGAGAGGGCACACAGAGGCCACGGCCACGATGCGCACGCGGCTGAGGGCACGGAGGAGCCGGGTCTGTCCTCCGGCAAGGTGGCTCCTCTCCTGAGCATCAGCGGCAGGAGTGTCTTTCCACAGCAGTTATGAGCTCTGACACGCAGGCATGGGCCACGGAAGAGTGATGGCTCTGACCTTGGGTGGCCACGCAGTGCGAGCAGCTCCCCCTGCTCCACTGTTTGTGCTTCCAGGGTTACCACCGTTCCATTGCATGTGGGGGGCAGGCCTGGGACCCTGGCCCCTGTCCTCTCCCTGGAGGCCCAGAGACACTAAGGGCCTTGCACCCCCATGACTGCTGACCCCGTGGCCCTGGGTCCAGGAAGCTTGAGACCGGGTTGCGTTGGGACTGGCAGTCAGAGTCGGCAGGTGAGGGTGCGGGGCGGGCGGCCCCCCCCTGCACGGCACAGCCCTTTCTTCTGGGAGGCTGCCTCCATGCGGGGGTTTATTTTCACCCATGACGGGATAATTACAGGGAAGAGGAGAGAGCATGAAGCTGAAGGAATCACAGGTTAGAGCAGAGCCAGCCCACTTCCTCCAGGTTGCTCGGCATGTACAGAAACTTGAAATCATCAGGGTCTCCTGCCTGCTCCGCCAGGGGCTTGGTCATCTACCCTGGCCCAGGGGGAGCAGAGCTCCCGTCCTGCTGCTCCCAGGCCCAGCCTCCCAAAGTCCCACAGGAGACCCTCACAGGGTCTCTCCCTGTTAGCTGCAGGAAGCCCCACCCAGTGAGCAAAACTACTTCCTGTCCCACCCCACACAGGTCTACCTGGTGGGTTGGTGGAATATTCTAGAAGGTGGCTCCCCTTGTCTTGTGGAGACAGCCACCAGGAGGCCTTGAGGGAAGAGGACAGGGTGGGGCCGAGAGACGCTGTGACGTGGGATCACAGGGCCACCTCAGGGCTGGGGATGTCCCACGGCCTACAGGAAGCTCTGGGTCCTCCCGGGGTGAGGCTCCCGACTCTGCAGCTCATGCCCCGGCCACATTTTCGGTCCCTGGTTCTAGCCCGCCTCCCGCAGTGCCTCCGTCTTTGGACAGCTGCCCCTCCCTACTTTCTCACACTTGCCAGGACATCAGGACACACAGTGGCTGTCCCTGCAGAGCCCCTCTCTGGGCCCCCAGTCATGGGGGGAGCCAAAGGCTGTTGTGCTCCAGGCCCTGAGGTACAGGGGAGGACATGAGGACCACAGAGGAGCCCTGGGCTCTGTACCCCCGTGCTTCATGCTGCCTCCGTCCCACCCCATCGGGGCTCCACTGGGGGCTGCTAGGGCTGGAGTGAGCCCTGGGTCAGAGCCTGGGGAAGACAGCAAAGCCCTTTCCAAAAGGGCAGGTGCTGCTAGGGGCGGGCTTGGGTGCCCACGTGGGGCTCCAGGTGCCTGGGAGAGCCCCGAACTTCACCCTGATCCTGTGTCATCCTCTCACTGGCAAATGGAGAAACTGAGACACCCCCTGCCTCAGAGCAGGGTTCCCCAGGGTCACACAGTAGGCTGTGGGAGGGGACCAGAGCCACCCAGTGGTGCGGTCACGGATGGAGACTTCACCTGCTATGGTTTATGTCTAGTTGTCCCCCAAAGCCTCATGCAATCATGGAACAGGGACTTCTAGAGTTTGAGACTTGCCTCATGATCCACTGGGATTATGTGTTTTAGTACTGATGGGATTATGGGTCTGAGTACTGCTGGGATTATGAGTATAGCCTAACATAGATAGGCTGAGGCAGAGAGCCTGAATGTAATATAGAGACAGACAGACTCGTGCTGTTGCCTCTGCTGCGATTATTGCTGTTCCGCTGCCATGAACTGCTGCTGTCTGCCATGTGCCAGTCAACCTTGAGCCAGCCAAATATGGACTGAAACCTCCAGTAACTGTGAGCTAAATAAGCCTTTCCTTCCTTCATTTTGGGTGTCGGGTGTTTGTCCCAGCAACGAGAGAAAAGTCACTAAGACAACCTGCCCCCCAACAGCTTACATCCAAGAGGCCTTCTCCCAGAAGGCCCTTGGATTGTGACCAGGGGACAGGCCTGCTATGAAGCAGGCACTGGCCGGCCAGGTGCCTGGCCCTGCCCTATGGCCTCCCTCTCTCTGTGAGCTCCTTGTGGTGCCCTGTGATCACAGGGGCATGAGTCAGTGGCCTGGGCTGATGCCCAGAGGTGCCCACTCGCCATGCTACCTCTGCAAGGTGGCCACCCTGACTCCAGGAGGGAAGGAAGAAGGCAGCTGCGCTCCCATTTCCATAGCAACAGGGAAGCCTCTGGTTCCTGCAGGAGCTGAGCTAGGACCTTGGCTTGCTCCAGCACCAGGAAGAGACAGCCTGTAACCAGAGCCTGGGGCCAGCACATACCAGGCCATGGAGGGGCTGGAGCAGGGGAAGGGACAGGGAGGAGCCAGTAGGACCAACTGGAATGAGCGGGACTCACCCTACCAGGTGGGACGTTCACCTGGCCTGGCTGTGGCGTCCTAATCTCAGAAGCCCCTTGGGAGGAACTTCCCTTTAAAGGTTCACAGAAGCGGGCAGCCCAGGATAAAAGAGTCCCAGGACCCAGCCCCTGGGAGGGACTTCCGGCAAATGGCCCAGCACACCTCATGTGTGCGCGCCCAGGCCTCTCCCATGTGCACACATATCCCACACAAACACATGCTCCACACACAAGGTGGTCACACAGGGCGTGACCAACCCAGAGCACTTGGAAGACCAGGCAGGGCAGAGGCAAGACCGAAGGGGACCGTCACCAGCTCCACCTGTGTCCGGGGCCACCGTAGCAGGACAGGCAGGGCCTGTGCAGTTGAGAGACACCAAAAACCCCAAGGTGCCCACCCTAGCCCAGGCTCCAAGATGCCCCTCTCAACCCAAGCTGGTCAACAGCTCTTAGTCCAGCCAAGTTCAGTCAAACCCAGCTCGATAGGAATCCAAATCCATTTCAGCGCATATTAGCTCAAACCCGAGCTCAGTGCTGAACAATCTGTCCAGTCCCCAAGGACCAGCGTGTCCAATGAGGAGCTGGCCAGACACCTATTACAGGCCAGGCCTGGCTCCTGCTGCCCCACCCCGACAGTGAGAGTGGATCCAGCCTGCCATGGGGCGGCAGCAGCCGCAGCCACAGGGCCCTGGGTTTCACCCCCCCCACCCCGCCTTCCTCACTACCCTGCACTCCTCAGTCTTTCCAGCCGCAGGGCTGCCAGCACCGTCTAGCTCAGCCCTGTGATCCGCATCACAGCCCCACTGCCCAGAAGGGGATGCTGAGCATCCAGGAGGAGGCATGGGGTGGTGGCGTGATTTCTGGGGCTGGAATTGGGGCTCCTCGAGCTACTCCTGCCCCAAGAGCACCAGCGGACAATGGTCATGGGCAGGGCTGCTGCTCAGGGCCCCGGTCCCCTCTGCGCCCTTCTGCCTCCAGTGCCTTGCTCAGTGTCCTGGTCCCCTCTGTGCCCTTCTGCCTCCAGTGCCCTGACAGCACCCTGGGAGACTGCTCCACCTCCCCTCTGGTGTCCTTGGGGCCTCTTCATCTCCCCCTGTGGAGAAGGGGTACCTCAAAGGCCCTGTTTGGCCTCAGTTTTCCCCTTGGTTGGTGAGCCCCCCCCCCGGGGGGGACTGCTCTTCCCTGCCTATTCTACAGGTTGATGGCCTTGGGCTGGTTTTCACCCAAATTATTAAAAATCCCACATATCTAAAGAGGACTCCTTCTCCAGCCCTGAAGGAATTGTTTGAATCCACAGGACTCAGGTTTGGAGAGATAAAGCCTCTTATGCATGGGTCAGCTGAGTCCCTGGCCAGTGCCATGAGCTTGGAGGGCAGAGCCCACGAAGCAGGGCTGGTGCCAGAGCTCAGGTAGGTCTGTCTGTTGGACGATTATGTGAGTGGACAAGGCTGAAGACAGGCCAATGGTCTTCGACCAAATTATTTTGATTATACAAATTATTGACATCTGGGGTAAAAATTATTTTAACGATACAAGAAAACAAAAGAAGTAACAAAATGACCTCAAGTCCCCTGAGAAAACTGTCCTGCGTGTTTTAGGGTCATTTTCCCCATGATGGACTCCAGTGTGTACACTACTTGGTGCATTAGATAGCATCTTCCAGTTTATTAAATATTCACTTAGGCCATGTTCTTTTTAATAAAAAAAATCTTATGGACATTTTCAAACAAATACAGAGCGTTACGCAATAACCCCCAGAGGACCACCCTCAGCTTCAATGATCAATGTTTCACCAGTCCTACATCATCTGTGTTTACTCATTTCTGTTGCGTTTAGTTGCACAGCTGTGTCCAGATGCCCAGTGCTGCCCACCCTGAGTAGCCCGGCTAAGTTGGAAGGGACAGAGTGAGCTGTGGTCAACCTGCTCACCATGAAGCCATGAACTCTTCTCTGCAATCTGTCTGCCAGGCCACTCTACATTGGAGCCAGTTGACTACAGACTGAAACCTCTACAAACTGAGCTACACAAGCCTTCCCTGCCTTAGCTCTGAGTGCTGAGTATCTTGCCCCAGCAATGAGAGAAAATAATAAAGACATGGGTAGATCGCACTCCCCAAAAAGATATACATTGATGCTCCAGCACCCAGGACCCCAGAATGCAAATTTATTTGGAAGCAGGGGCCCCTGAGGGGCACTTAGAGCCCGTTGAGGTCCCTAACCTTATAGATCTGATGACTTCGTGAGAGGAGACCAGCAGGTTACAGATAGGGCAGGAGGCTGTGGGAGCGGTGGCCGAGGCGGGAGCCACGTGCCCAGGACCGGTGGCCACCACAGAAGCAGAGGTGGGGTGACTCTCCCAGTGCCCCGGAGGGAGATGGCCCTGCTGGAAATTGCATTCCACACTTCTGATCCCCCTGGACCTCAAGAGATGACATTCCTGTCATTTTTTGTGACACCATCTTCCTGCTGTGTCTGAGCAGCCACAGAAAACTGGACACAGACACACTAAGCACACACTGCCCAGCAAAAGCCTTGGTTTTAAGGACCACATGCCACTGCCTACCCTAACTTTCACACACGCAGAAAAGCTGATGCTGAACAGCACACCCAGTGCCGCTCTAACCTTGTCACACCACAGCTGTGCAGAGGGGCCATCACCTGCGACCCAGCTCACGGCTTCAGAAGCCAGAGCCCAGTCAGGTCAAGAGGCTTACCCAAAGGGAGCTGGCTGTGGGAATTAAGCCAGGACCCAAGCTGCCCCTCAGCCAGCCCTCACCCTAGCCGCACCGGCGCTCACACAGTTATGCGTGTTCTGTGTGTGTGTGTGGACAGCTCTTGGGCAGAAGTACCAGCTGGGACAGCTGCATCAGCGGGTCCTGGCCCAGCCCTCCTCTGAGCAGTCTCCATTCACAGCCGCTCTTCCTGCCCTGTGTGGCTAGTGCCAGCCCACGAACCCAAGTGCTTTGCTCCTGGAGACTCCTTGCTGCCTCTCCCCTCCACGTCCCTCCCTCTGCTGCATGCCTGTGGTGCCTGGTTGTCACCTTCCTCTGTACACGGAGTCAGCCATCTCTGTCACAGTCCACTGGCAGGACCCCCTCTATGATGGTTTCAGAGCTCTGCCTGACTCTGCCCGGCCTGTATGTGATCAGGGGAAAGAGAGACAGAAACAGAGGCGGAGGCAGAGGCGGAGGCGGAGGTGGCGAGGACACAAATTACCAGAGTAGTGGATGAAAGAGGAGACATTGACACCGACCCTACAGACTTTAAAAGAACCACGCACTTATATACGCAGGGTGACTTAGACAATGGTCCCAAGAATCTCCAACAGGTTTTTGAAACTAGCAGTTCATTGGTAGAATTCTCACCCTGACTAGCTATGTATGCTAATGTCTGTGAAGTGAGCAACTACACTGAGGATAGCAACATGTAACACTAAAGCCACACTTGGAATGCCTGTTTCTTGGTCTTTCAGATGCATGCTGCTTCTAATGTCATATCAATTATTGCCATACACTCTCTCAAATAAATGTTTGGTTTGTTTTTTTAAAAAAAAAGAAAGAGATAGGGGCCTGGCGGGATGGCTCAGTGGTCTAAAGCGCCTGCATGGGAAGGCTTTGGCGGCTTCAGGGACCGCGGTTCGATCCCCGGCACCACATGCTGCACCAGCCCTACCCTCGGGGCGGGCTGAGCCGGCCATAAAAATGAGTGAATAAACAAACAAAGGTTCTGAAACAAGAAAAAAATAAATAAATAAAATTTAAAAAAAAGAAAGAGATAATAAAAGAGGACAAGAGACAAGGAAAAATGCCAGCTGGATTGACCAGCTACAGTTTTGTATATGGTTAGGTTTTTAAGTTTCTGTGTAAAAAATGTGTAAATTTTTAATCAAATTCTATAGGGATTTATTAGAACATCAATGACTGATGGAAAATACCAGTTCCGTGTTAAGTCTAAGGCATTTGATATTCAGAAAGACTGTGATGCTAAGTTCAAGTGCCTATGTTATAGGAAATAGTATCGCTAAGCTTCTGTTCTGGAGGGTTAACAACTTCAGTCTGCAGAACAAAAAATTAGAGAGAAAAAAAGGGCTACAAGGATAGCCAATATTTTGGCCTTAGCCTCTCAAGGTCAGTGAGGACTCAGGATATAAGAGAACCTGTGCTATAACATCCTATAACTCAGTGGTGTCACAAATTTTCTGTTCAAGGAGATTATGGGGCCACAGAGGAAAGGGATTGATGATGTGTGTAGTGTTCCAAAGGAGAGTCACCTGGAGACAAAACATTCTCTCAGGCTTTCACAGAGAGCAAACTGGCCAAACAGTGGCTGTGACTCATCCAGATGGCTGACGCTGACAAAAGTTCTGCAAAACACTGCACATGGTTTCAGGGTTATCTTAGTGACTCTTCTCTCGTTGCTGGGACAAATACCCGACTCCCAAAATGAAGGAAGGAAAGGCTTATTTAGCTCACAGTTACTGGAGGTTTCAGTCCATACTCAGCTGGCTCCAAGGCAAAGAGGCACATGGCAGAGAGCAGCAGTTCATGGCAGTGGAATGGTGACAGAGGCAACGGAACAACGAGGGAAGCAGAGAGCAGCAGTGTGTATCTGTCTCTCTATATTACATTCAGGCCCTCTGCCTCAGCCTATCTGCCTTAGGCCACACCCATAATCCCATCAATACTAAAACACATCATCCCAGCGGATCATGAGTCAAGTCTCAAACTCTGTAAGTTCTGGCTCCATGATTTCATGAGGCTTTAGGGGAACAGCTAGACATAAACCATAACAAGGATAAATCCTGAGGGGATTTGATTCACCTTGTCAGATGCAAAGGTTACATTTTTTTTGTTATATAGGTCTTGCTTTAACTTGGTCTTAACTATCCAGTTGAAAAGTTTAACCACAAGGTATAAAAAGTAAAGCTACTTTAATATACTGAGCTGTAAAAGCTGCTGTCAAGTCAGCAGCTTCCGACATTGCCAGTTCTGCTGATAACCCACTACTATTATAGAATATTGGACTATGCATACAACTACTTTCTCTTAGCTCAGTGGGAAGAAATATTTGTACGAATAGTACTAATAGAAAACTCATCATACCTGCATCTTGTACTCTGAACAACTACTATGAAGACAATATGCATTGTATTCATCGTTGTGGCTGTCCTAATGTGTTTTGAAACTGTCTCATTGCCATCTCTTTCTTATTAAAATTTTTAAAATAAAAATAAATAAAAGAACAACAAAGAACTCCTCTTTGGAGCAACTTTCTGTCAGTAAATTCAGTGGTTTTTGAGGAAAGGATAAGAGTTAAAGCACAGGAATGATCAAAGCTGGCCAGCACGTGCATACCAGAATTTCACAGCTAGATAAATGGATAGGTTCCTGCTGGGGTGGGAGCTGGGGCCTCACAGATCAGCAGGGGGAAGATCCTGGGGGTCCACGTGATGAAAAGCCGGCTACAGGCACCGGCACGAGCCGATGTTATGCTTTCTGTAGGCATGGGGGTGTCTGCAAGGTTGCTCACAGACACCTGCACGTGGCAGGTCAGCATGGGTGCGACTCCCGGCCCTGTCAGCTACAGGGGCCACTGGGGATGGCCGCCCCACAGCAGCAGCAGCTGCCGGTCTCCAGCTGCTCGCCAGGAACAGGTACCAGAGCTCCATGCTAGGCCTGGAGAAAGAGCCACATATGTGAGCTGGGGCACTGTATAGTGCAGAGAGTGCAGTTGATGGCAGACCAATATGACGCAGAGCTAAAAGAACAAACACCTCCGTCGGCAAAACTGGAAACACTGGAGGAAGAAAATGGTCCTAGCAGGTTAGAACCCAATGTTGACAAGTCCACTCTGGAGTGAGAACACAATGACTGACTGACTGACTGACTGAGAAAGGCCCGCAGCCTCTGAGCAGCAGATGCCAAGTAATACATGCGGCTCTCCACCCTGCAGGAATGGTGGGTAGCCCTCAGCCCTACACACACAGCTGTGCCTGGTGGGACCTCCCAAGGGCTGAGGTACAGAACAGGATCAGGGGTGATACTCTGTACTACCTTTGTAATTTTCCTGTAATTTGAAACTATTTCGAAGGGTTCACTTAAATAGTACTTCAGTGGAAGGAGTTAAGTTCAATTAAAAATCTTGTCACAAAGAAAACCATAGGTCCAGCAAGGTGGCTTCACACAGGACACTGAGACATTTTAAAAGCAACCTCACAGTCCACACCAACTGCTTGAGGTTGTAGAGGTGGAGAAACCCTTCCCAATCCACTTTGAGGTGCTTGGTATCGAAGTGAACCAGACGGGCATCTCAGGAAGGACAACAGAGGCCTGGGTGCACAAGCTCTCCACAGAGCCTTCCCGGTGGTAAAAGCAGTGAAACAGACTCAGGCAGACCTCGGGACTGTGCGGATTTCTTCTAAGAGCGCAGGGTTCGATTCACATTCACTCATTGACTGTAATTCACCGTTGTTGTGGGGATAACACGTCCCTAGAAGACTGGTGTGTGGAAGGCTCGGTCCCCAACACAGCAAGGGTCAGAAGTGGGGCTCCAGGGATGGGCCAGGGGAAGGTGGGATCTACGCCGAATAGTGCTGGCCTCCTAGCGGAATGCACTATCTGGACACCGCAGCAACTACAGGAGTAGCCGGCCCAGCAGGAAGTCACTCTGAACCAGGAGGCCACATTGCGTCCCCAGGCCTGCTCTCCCTCTGCCTCCTGTCCACAGTGAGGCTGGCCACCCAGAAGCAACAGTTCCAGTGGCCACATGTGGAAACCTTGGACACTGGGAGCCCAGAGGACCCTCTTCTCCTCCGTACTGGTTTTCTCAGAAACAGATGCCGCAATGGCACCCACAGAGTCACAGAGAGAAGCAGCAGCGAGGGCAGTGACTGAGATGGCTCCCGCCTGTCACCAACACGGCTACCAAGCCGGAGACAGGGGCCTTGCTCGGCTGGGCAGCCGGTGAGGGCAAAGCACTCGGACCACTCCACGCCTGCCGGAGCCACAGATGCTTCTGCAGTGGCCGGAGCCACACCAGGAGGTGCGCCTGCCCCGGGTCCTCCCAGCAACACCCGGGTCCGGGCCAGCGGCTGGCCAGCATTCACATAAGCACACGGGAACCACAACACGGGAGCCATAGTCACAGGAAACAAAAAAATCTATGCTAGCTCTACAAACTAGCAACCTAGAAGCTGAAGTTGAAAAACACCATTTACAATTGTATTTTCAAAGTGAAATATTTAAGGATAAATCTAATAAAGCGTGAGCATGATGCATAAAAACGCGAAGTGTTGCCCAAGAAACCTAAACCCATACAGAGCTATGTCAAGGCCAAGGGCTGGAAGACGCAGCTCTGTTAAAATGTGAGTCATTTCCTCTGAGTAGTTGATCCATCGATTTAGTGTAACCAGGCTTTCAAAAGAATTGTCAACCTGGCTATAAATTCCTGTAGAAAAGGAACCAGTTGAAGCATGTTGATATAGTTTAAAAAAAAAAAAAAAAAAAACATAAAAAATAAATTTTAAAAACCAGAAAAGAACAAATTGGAAAGACTTGCGCTTGATTACAATATGTCATAAAGCTACAGTAATCAAAATCATCTGATATTGGTGGGGTTGAGACAGTTTCTAAAAATAAATGCACTCGCACATGGTTGGCTTGTTTGTGGAAAAGGTACCAATTTAAGTGATGGGGGAAATCTAGTGTTTTTTTTTTTTTAATTTTAGGACAGGGTCTATAGGGTCTCACTACATAGATTGGACTTGTGATCTGCCTGTGTTTAACCTCCCAAGGGGCTGGGATTACAGGCATGCACCACCATGCCCAGTCTCTGCATGCCCCGGGGGCGGGGCCAGCACGGCAGTCCGGGGATTGAACCTCTGGCCCCTGCATCTGCCTAAGCAGGCACTGTAATCCACGGAGCTATTTGGCTGGCCCTAGTGTTCTTTTTAAGGTACTGGAGCAATTCAATACTACATGAGAAATAACAGAATGGAATTACTTTAACCCATACATAAAGTTATGTGGATTTGATACGAAATGGGTCATGGGCCTAAATGTGAACTCTAAACCTGTAAAGTTTCCAGAAGATTACAAAGTAAAATGATTTTGGTTAAGCCAAGATTTATTAGCTAGGACTATAAAACACAGACTCTGAAAGACAAAATTATATCGAGCTTCATTTACCAACAAAATTTCCCATCTTTGAAAAACACCTCTAAGCAAAGGGCAGACAAAGCCGCAGACTTGGGCCCGGTGGGTTGGCTCAGTGGTCTAAAGCGCCTGCTTGGGAAAGCTGGAGCGGCTGCAGGGACCGCGGTTCGATCCCCGGCACCACATGCTGTGCCAGCCCTGCCCTCGGGGAGGGCTGAGCCGGCCATAAAAATGAGTGAATAAACAACAAAAGGTTCTGAAAACAAGAAAAATAAATAAATAAATAAATAAATAAATAAATAAATAAAAAGCCGCAGACTTCCCCAAGACGAGAGAATAACTAACAAGCGAGCACTTGGCACGGCGCTGAGCTACGCCAGAGGTGGAGGAAGACGAGCGAGTGGCAGCCACGCCCACACCACTGCCCACCTTCCCCACCTGCCTGCAGCCGAGGTCACAGATCGAGGACATCACCCACTGGTCAGGCCATGGGGCGACAGGTGCCCCCACAATGCAGGAGTACTGTGAGACCACGCCACTTCTGAGGAAACCAGTCTCCATTTCCCAGAAGGCCACGCTATAACCCAGCCAGTCTGTGGCACAAGACCCCCGAGAGTCCAAAGCAGGACACAGCTCTGATACAGCATGACAGTGAGCCAGCATCCCCCAGTGACAAAGAAGAAGGTGAACTGCTGGACACACCAGTGGCCTGAGACACCAGGCCACCAAGCCAGATGCCTGTCCGGTAGTACTCAACTCACCTACTGTGGTCAGGAGATGAAGGATGGGGAAGGACACAGGGAGGCTTCCGGGGCAGTCGTCATGGCTCGGGAAGCTGCACAGCATCCAGGGCGGTGTGCCCCTCAAAGTCTGCAGCTTCTGAGTGCGCCCCTGTTCCCCCAACCTTCTCCACCACACTCTGCACCAAGTGACCTCTAACACAGAACGATATTCACCCCTATCGCCTGCCTCCCTCAGCAAGAACAGGCATTTTTGTTTGACTTTTTATCCCTCAGGAACCAGGACCGGGCCAGGCACATAGGAGGGTCTCAGTAAATGTTTCCCTAAATGAGTTGACTATTTGAGGACTTGTTCCACCATGGCATTTTCAAGTCCCAAGGGTTGGAGGCTTGAGGCAGGGATGGGTAGCATGGCCCGCTGGAGAGGCAGGTGCCCAGCAGGGGGCCGGTGCCTGTGGGTGACCCCAGCGAGTGAGGGCACAGGCTCCGCTCCTCAAAGCAGCCACCCAAAGCCAGTCCTCAGCAGCTTCAGCTTTATTTATTTATTTATTCATTCATTCATTCATTTTTCTTTTTTAGGGAAGGTTCTACCAGGTGTTCAAGGTCTCGCTACTAGATTAGACTCGTAGCGATCCACCTATTTACAGCCTCCCAAGCGCAGGGATTACAGGCCCACGCCACCATGCCCACTCTCAAAGGCCATCTCAATGCCCCAGGGGAGCAGAGACACCATGGCAGGCTGGGGAACCAAGCCCCGCCCCCACCCCTGCAGACCCTGGCCCTGCTTGCCGCACTCTGATCCTCTGAGCTGTTTGGCCAGCCCTAACAGCTTGAATTTTAAATGTGAAAGGAAAAACTTCAAAACAGAGAGAACAAAGGTAAAACATTCGCCTGCTGTCCTGACAGGCCAGGGCTTCACTGCAAGCCCAAAACCACTAACCCTAGCAAAATGATTAATCAATTTAGTTCCATTAGGGCAATAACTGGCGCTCATTAGAGCTCATTATATATTCTCCTTATTTTAAAAAATGTACGCTGAAATATTTACAAGTAAATGCAAAGAGATTGACATCTTAATGCAAAAGTGATTAAAGTGCTGATGATAAAACAGGAGGAAAGCCTGAAATGAGAACGAGAAGACAAGATATCTTGTGACTTACATAACTGCCACCTCCAGAGCAGAGCACGACCGTCCTGGGTAGGTAAGAGCTGGCAACAGCAATGGAGCAGAGGGGTGGCGCCTAGACAGAGACAAGGATTACCAAGAAAGTCACAGACAGCCAACAGACGCTGGCCCCTGAGGAGCTGCACCACCCTGCAATTAGAAAACGCAGGGAGCTGGGGAGATGGCTCCGAGGCACAAGTGCCTGCTGGGCAAGTGCAAGGTCGTGAGTTTGAACCCCGGTCCCACAAAAAAAAAAAGAAAACGCAAGCAGCGGGGCATCGAGGGTCTGTGTGGGACCTGCTGGGCCGTGAAAGGGAAGGCGGGGGGTCCACGAGGCCTGCAGAGACCCAGACCCGCGGGGCGCAGGAGCCATGAGCTACACAACGGCAGCTGTGAGGCGAACATCCTACTCTTGGCCCTGCAGTACGGCCGCCCACTCCGCGATGGGCCTGATCTGTCCACAGCTCTGCTGAGTCCCCAGGCGTATTGGCTTCTCCCTTAATCACCCACACCCCCTCTGAGGTAGAGCGTTGGGTGCCAGGTGGGGTCCTGAGGAAGCAGAGCAGCCAGTCCTAGCCCAGTGGACCTGCAGAGGCGCTGGCTGCTAGGTGGAGCCGCAGCAGTGCCCGCTGTGGGTGTGGGCCTGGCCATGGGCTCGTGGGTGACCAAGGAGCAGACTGTAGGCCCTGGAGGTAAAGATGGCGCTTTTCAGCCTGCGGGCAGTGAGGATCACGGCACTCAGATGGGCACGTTCCCTGGCAAGTGTGTTGGAACACCTGTCCCTTTGTCCCTGAGAGGAACAATCAGCCTAAGTGGTGGCGATGGCTATTTAACAGCTCCTGAAAGAAGCACCATCTGGCGAGGCTGTGCTCTCCTCCCCACGCTAGGGATCTGTGGTGAGGCTGTGTCTCGGGGTCAGCCCTTGCCCAGATCCTGTCCGCCACAGGGTCCAGCCACCGCCCCTTGTGGCATAGCTGTGCCCAGTTCTCAGGTGCCAACACTCCTGTGTCTTCCTGGCACCTAGCAGTTACAGCCCTAGTGACTGCTACGATCCTTCCCTTCTGTGTGTGGCGAGGTCATGGAATAGTAGCTCACTCCTTCACAGTGCGAACGACTCCATGGCCACAGGGTTGCCTGTTCTCCAGTTCTGTGAAACATTTGTGGCGGGTTCCCTGTTAGCAGTGTTGGGGCCACGTGGGAGCAGTCCCAGGACATGGCTAGAGAGAGGGGATGGGAAAGCACCTGGGGGATGGGACCAGCACCTCCCAGGAAGTCAGGCTGCAGAGCCAGTGGCGGGTGGCCCTGCTGCACCCCTGCCGGGACCTCCACAGTCCCTGCCTGCCCTGATGTCTGCTGCCCACTACGGGATGGCCCACAGTGGCCTCCTTGCAGGTGCCCACTCGGAGCTCAGAGCCAGGGCTGTGGGCTGCTCCCCTGCCCACCCACCTGCCCGCCCACTCTCCCCAGCATGTCAGGACTGGGGAGCCTGCATATCTGCCACTCCCAACCCGTCCCCACCACAGCTACCTCAGCCTCAGTGACACCCTGGAGGGAGACAGCTCCAGGCCTCTGTTCCGGGGCCAGTCTCAGAATTCTGTGGCTGGGGAGGTGGGGGGACCAGCCTGCAGCTGGAATGTATGTGGGAGGTGCTATAAGCATGAACAGTCCACAAAATCCGCTGTGCAAACTGTGGGTCTGCCACCACCTCCATTGTTCCATGGCCTTGTGGCAGTGGGGTATTCCTATCCTTTGGGGACTCAGAAAATGTGAGCACATTGCAATTGCACATACATGCACACACACGCACACACATGCACGCACACATGCACACACGCACAGGCACGCACGCATACACACACACACGCACACGCACGCACACGCACACACACCTTTAGCCTGCCCTGGGGCCTCTGGACGTACACAGGCTTTTCTTTGTTTGCTTTAGGTTTGCCTTTAGTGGTCCGCACTCGGATTCAGGAGTCAGGATGTTTCACCAACTATCTGGGCTTCTGGCTTCACTGAGAAGTCACGGAGTGCAATCCGCCCGCCCGTGCCAGCACCCACCCAGCAGGCAGCTGGCACGGCACCCTAGGGCCTCTGCGCAGCTTGTCTGAGGGCAAGGCACGGTCCTAAGAGCCCTCTGCCTCCCCAGAGGATCTAGTCGCCTCAGGGCCTCAGAAGAATGGCTGGTGTCCCGTGGGTCCCTGACTAGGCTGGCACAGCAGCCCCGGACCTCCATCCTCTTCCTCTCTGACAGGAGCCTCCATCTGCCCTGACCCGTGGAGCGGGTCCCTGCTGGACAGCCGGCTCTTCTGCACTGCTCACCACTGCTGACAGTGCCGGCTCCTCGGTTCACAGCCTTTTCCAGAGCAGGCAATGCTCACAGCTCCTCCTCTGCTCACTGCCCCTGAGCCACAGCCCTAGAACCACAGCCCCAGAGCCACAGCCAGGGCCACCGTGAGGTCCACTCCTCCCTGCTACCTGCTGGGGAGGCATCTGCTGTGCTCCTGGCTCACACCCTAAAGCTGCTGTCTGAGACACATGTTCTTTATCTCATGGAGGAAAAGCCTTCTCTTACTAGCTTGTTGAGATACTCTGTTCTAATAAAGGAAGTTGAATTTAATGAATTGACAAAGTACCAAGGCCCCCTCCTGTGGTCTCAGCATCTGACAGTATCTGGGGTTTAGTCTGTGCTCAGTAAATACCTGGGAATAAATGTATGGATGCGTGAAGTCTAAAATAAATGTCCTTGGGGCCCGATGGGATGGCTCAGTGGTCTAAAGCCCCTGCTTGGGAAAGCTTGGGCAGCTTCAGGGACCGCAGTTCCATCCCCGGCACCACATGCTGCGCCAGCCCTGCCCTTGGGGTGAGCTGAGCCGGCCATAAAAATGAGTGAATAAACAAAGGTTCTGAAACAAGAAAAAAATAAATAAAATAAAATTTTACAATGAAATAAAATAAATGTCCTTAAATTTCCTTATTCTACTCTTTTACCTGATAGATTGTTTTCTGGATGTATCACCTGGAAATTTCTAGAAAGTCTTCAGTCCCACCTGGGAAGGGGCATTGAGTTTCCATCACTGTTGTTCTGTCCCAGACCCCACATCTGCATCCATGGGGTGCAGGCTCCAGGAGCCCCCACATCTGTGTTCACGGGGCTCTGGCTCTCTTGTTCATATGCACACCATGTGGACAGATTTTTTTTTTTTTTACCTGAGCCCAGCTTCATAAAAATGAACCAAGTAGCTGCGCCCTGAAAGCATCCATTATCAGCTCCTTGAAAGTTAAAGGAACTCACTAGGAAGCCACCAGACCTCAGGCTGGGGGAGGGAGCATGTGGGGATTTTTCTATATCACCTGGCAGATTCCAGTTTTCTTCTTCTGTTCTTGAGACATCTTCCATGACCCACAATTTCCGAGCAAACACTCCCTGTACCAGCATGTGCAGTTTGCCACGGAGCCCCTGCGCCTCGGCCTTCATGCCCTCCCTCCACGCGCAGGTGCTCCTGTGTTCCTCCTTGTCAGATTGTCTGGACGTTGGTCTACAGCGTGTGGTCATGTGTGGTGTACGTGCATTCGTATGTGTTATAAGGTGAAGCTTACGGAGCCGTGTGACATCGACGACGACGAGGTCTCTGATTTCTGCTCGGGCCTGCGCCCGCTGACCTCACTCTTGGCATGTTTGTCAGCCGTTTGGTGAAGACGGAGCTGACACAGATATAACTCTGCCTTTGGCACAGACCTCCCAGTCATTCCAGTCAGGGCCAAGGCTCTGCCGTCCTGTGGGAGGGAGGCTCTCCAGGGTCCGAGTCCATGAGCTCGTGGTTGTGGCTGGTGGCTGTTCTGGAACCTGAAAGAAGCAGCTGAGGAGATGGTCGAAGCCTTTGTGTAGAGAGGGGGCAGCTGGGAGTGGGCACCACCTGGAGGGTCTTGAGTCCCCCTCTCCCACATCCCTCCAGACCCAGACCTCCTCCCACTCCCCAGCATCCCGCCAGGCCCTGCTGGATGCCTCTGGGGCCTCACAGGAGGAGGAGGGAGCTGTTTTCTCCAGCAGCCCAGAGCTCAGACACAGCCAGGGGCGCATATGGCTGAGGACAAGAAGCCAGGAAGCTGGGGACCACTCTGTCCCCACAGCCTGGCTGCCTTCCTATGTGGCCGCACAGTGAGACGGAGCAGCCTGGGTGTCCCCAGCCAAGGGTTAAGTCCTCAGCAGAGGCAGGAGCGGAGCCCCATGAGGCGCTGCAGAAGGCGCATGAAAGTTTAATGGCTCTGCAGCTTGGTTCCTGGCGTGCACTCGGCAGGCAGCGCTTCTGAGCACAGAGGCCAAGACTCTTGGGTCTGAGGTGGATTTGAGGGCCTTGCACCCCCACCCTGGCCAGGCACTCCCTGCAGAGTCACCATCTGGCCTCTCTTGGTGGCCCTGTGCAGCTCATAAGTGCAGCAGTGGGTCCCAGTGTCGAGGAGAGGGGAGGGCAGGGGAGGGGAGGGAATGGGAGGGGAGGGGAGGAGAGGGCCCAGGAGATAGCTTAGTAGAATAAACACTTGCCTATTGAGTTCAATCTCTGGTACCATCAAGAAAGAGAGAGAGAAAAAGAAAGAAAGAAAGAAAGAAAGAAAGAAAGAAAGAAAGAAAGAAAGAAAGAAGAAAGAGAGAGACAGAGAGAAAGTCATCACCAGGGGACTTTGCCTCCAGGTGGCCCCAGCATGGTGCTCTTGGGCTCAGCCCAGCCCAGACACCTGGCACACAGTAGGTGCTGGACAGCCGGTACCCGGGGAGTGGAATGATAAAGGAGGGAGGAAGGACTGTCCCTTGTCCCAATGCCTGGCTCTGAGCAGAACCCTGAAGACAGGTGTCTCTGCTCTAGGGCCCTGGGCATAGCTGGGCACTGGCCCAAGTCACCACAGACTTCTCTGACCTCAGCTGGGTCCTGCCCCGGTCTGCACAATGGAGGCCAGGCCAGCTCCACCCTCCCTCAAGGAAAGAGGGGCCGTCTGCTCCTGCCAGCTCCTCTCCAGCTCTCCCCAAGCCGGGCCTGCTGGCCGCATCCTGGTGCAGCAAAGATGCTGGCAGCAGTCAGTCAGCCTGGGCCCCTGAACGCCGGCCCTGGAGATGACCCAGACGGCTGCCGAGGCTCCTGACCCCAGGTGGGGTCAGCAAACGCACTGAGAGGCTGGGCCACCTCTGCTCGCAAGGCTGGGGCACAGGCCTGTTCATCCCCAGCTCCACGAGGCCCTTGGAGAATTGCAGCTGGCTGTGCTCAGGCTGGAAGCACACAACGAAGAGGGGCGGTGCTGGGGCAGCCCCTCCCTGGACGGTAGCCAGGCACAGCTGGGCAGGGATGGAGATACAGGGCCGAGGGTGCTGCTGGGCCCAGGTTTCCACATTCCCAAGATGGGCTCCACGGTCTCCCCTGCGTAGTCTAGGCTCCGAGTGCCCCAAGTCTGTGGAAGGAGCCCTTGTGCTGAGCACGGTGACAGTTGTGGGACGCGGTCAGAGGGGAGGGTGGACGGGAAGCACTGACGTGTGCAGGAGGATGCTTTTCCTCCTGGCTCCTGGGAAGAGCTGCAGCCCCTTTCCCCTCTGCTGGAAGCCTTTGCCCACGTTTGGAGTCTTGATCTCTCTCCAGGACCCGAGATCCTGGCATCCACAGATTCCCCCGGGGGACCTGGGACAGGAGAGCCTGGAACAACCTGTTTTGCCAGGGAAAAAAAAAAAGATGTGCAGGGGCTGGGCAGGAACAAAGGATCCATCCTGAAGCAGCTGCCTCTTGCCAAATTACGAGTGTTTGAGCATACAAATAATATTCAACCATGATTAATTAAATCAGCTGAGTTTGGAAAGGCCTGAGTCTCTGAGGAGGCTCGAAGGTGGGGGGCAGGTGTCAGCCTGAAGCATGGCCCGCCTTGAGCATCCTGGGAGGAGAACCGAGGATGAAGCAGACACCGTGCGAGGTGCTCCTGGGCCCCAGGCCCTGGGACTCTACAGAGGGCGCACCCAGCCATCCTGTCGCCCCACGCCTGGCCTCCTTGGAGCCTCCTCCTGGGCTGTCCTGAGTTCCCGTCCAGCTGTTCCTCGCCGCCACCACTCCCAGCCTGGACTCCTCCAGGGTAGGGACAGTATCAGGTGCAGACAATGCCCAGAAACTAGTGAGGGAAGGGGGACAACGAGCCAAAGAGGCAGAGAACTCTGGAGGCCCAGGAACTGCAGGCCCAGGATGCTCCCACATGGTCGGAAGCCAGGCCTGGGTCCCCCAGCACCAGCCCAGCTTTCCCATGGAAAGCAGCGAGCGCGAGGGCCCTTACATAACAGATGCAGCAGCCCAAGGGTGCAGGGAACGGGGTGCTCCAGGCCGCAGTCCCTGGGGACAGGCCCAGAAAGAGGCTGGCATCAGGCAGGACCCGCGTAGGTGGGGCAGGAGCTGCCGTGTGGGTTGGAAGATACCAGAAACCTGGCAGGAGCTCCCCAGAGCAGGGGCCTCAGGGAGGGTGGGTGATGGATTTCAGGGGTAGCCTGTGAGGTCAAGGGTGATGAAGGAGGGTCACCGCAGGTGAGCCCAGGGCCTCAGCGCCCAGCACACACTGCAGAGCCAGAGAGAGGCCCCAGGGGCCACTGCCAGCCCTGCTGCTCAGCGCACCACTGTACAGCAGAGCATGCACTGCGGGTGTCTGTGGCCGGGAACTATTAAGGACTCCACGCACATCAGCTGTTTTCCTCACATAAAATCTTGCATTTTGATGAGGCAGTGATTCGAAAGGCTCCTTCCTGCTTCGGCCAAGCTTGAATATTCAGAAGGAAAGCCAGGCCTTTTAATTTTATTGGAAAGAAAGGTTTAATTTCCAGCCTTTGAGAAGTGCTCAAGAAGTCAGGAAGCCTGGCGTGGTGGCGCACGCCTGGCATACAGCACTTGAGAGGCTGAGGCAGGAGGAACACCGTGAGTTTGAAGCCAACATGGGCTATGTAGTGAGATCCTGTCTCAAGAAAAAAAAAAAAAAAAGGAACAAGGCAGAGAAGGTCTTTTTTACCAGAGAATATTGCACCTTGAATCAAAGTGGAGCATCAATTATCTTAATGGTTGTTACATAAAATGCCCACTTAGTCATTTTCCTCCTCTTAACTAGTCGTCTGAAACGGGGTATGTGTGAGGGGGGGTTCTCTAGCTCCCAAGCAAGACTGAAATGAAGTAAATGCAGCTTCTTTTCCAGCAAATCAGAAGTGCCCTCCTTCGGCAGGGAGCCCTAAGCCTCCCCCTGCACAGGGACAGGACCAAGGATAGCACCGTGGGCCCATGCAAATGGCACCCTTACGACCGAGTTTCAGATGTGATGCTCTGTGTCGTAGATGGAAACGGCCCACTGGGCACCAAGTGTAGTCCAGAGCCTGCTCAGCGTGTCCTCGGAGCCAGGCACCCACCAGCATGGCAGGCTGATTCCCGCCTCTGCCTGCTCCGTGGATGGAAAATTTCTCAAGGCCCTGGCACTTCACGTTTTGCTTTGAATTCAGTCCACGAAGACAGATGTGGGGGGTCTGCGACGAGGAAGCTGCGTCTAGAGGAGGCTATGTTTTGCGCAGTGCCCCGATTGCCGATGGCATGGCTTAGCAGATATTTTGGCCACCAGAATGAATAGCCAGTTTGGCCCCCTGCAGCTGCAGCAGCTGCCAGGAAGTCAGACAATAAAGTGTCCCCCGTTTAAAATGGAAGAAGCTACGCTTGGAAGGGGGCACAAGGCAGCTGCAGAGTCCCCACAGCCTCCCAGAGGAGCGACTTGAAGGTCACATGTGTAGCTCATATCTGGGAGGTCTGCAGTCTTCCGCACTGGGAAGGCGGCCTCGCCCACCCTGCGCCTGGGCCTACCATGGCCTGCCCTCGCCCACGCACTCCTGCCCACTCTGTCCACACTTGCCGCACTCGGGTCCTGGTGACCTTGACGGACTGCAGTGGCTGCTGTGCAGGCCCGAGGGCAGGACAGAGGCCGCAACACAAGGCTTCACACACATACCCACCGCAGAGGTCCTCACGCCTCCCCACAGGCTACCTCTCTGCGGCGTGCCCAGTCCCGCTGACCTTCCTGCACTCAGCAGCCTGGAGGTTCAGTGGCACCACCTCCCTCAGATGCACAATGGGAAGTCACCCGCAGCCCCATCTCCCAGTCTGCCCCACCTGGGCGCTGGGCGTGGAGCATGTGGACTGATCTGGGCAGATGGAGGAGGACGGAGGAAGAGACATGAAGGAAGGCAAAGTTTGCATGGGGAGAGCCCATAGGGCTTGGGTCCCCTGGGGCGGGTGGAGGATGTGGGGCCTTAAAGGGGTAGAGCTGGATCTCCGGGTTGTCCAGCCTCACAGAGGACTAGTTCTTGTGAGAGCGCCCCGCTGTTCAGGCTCTCTCTGACCACCTCCCGCCATGCACTGACCCTTCTGCACCATGCTCTGGCCATCCCGGCACCGCCCACCACAAGCCGCTCTCCAGGGTTCAGTGGATGTCAGTGCCTGATCGTGAATCTCTTGAGCTGTGAGCTTAATAAAGTACCAGGCCTCTGGGAAAACAAAGTAGAGATAAGTGGAAAGGGAAGGGAGGGGAGTGGATAAATGGACAGAAGGAGGGGATGGATGGGTGGGGGGGTAGGTGTGGGCATGAGCAGCAGTGGGGGTGGATGGATGGACGGATGGATGGATGGACGGATGGACCGATGGATGGATGGATGGGTGGATGGTGCATGTGGATGTGCGGTGGGCAGATGGATGGATGGATGGATGGGTGGATGGTGCATGTGGATGAGCAGTGGGTGGATAGATGGATGGATGGATAGATGGATGGATGGATGGATGGATGTGTAGGTGGCACGGTGGGTAGATGAGTAGATCGTGGGTGGGGGGTGAGTGGTGGCAGTATGGTGGGCAGGTGGATGCATGGATGGTAGGTGGGTGGCCGGATGGACGGATGGATGGATGGATGGATGGAAGGATGGATGGGCGGATGGATGAATGGATCTGCACGTGCATGGATGGACGGGTGGATGACGGATGGGAGGTGGATCAGGGGTGAATGGGTGATGGGGGTGGGTGGGTGAGTGGGTAGCTATGTGGAGGGGGAGGAACAGCAGGTGATGGCTCACATTAGACGCCTGAGAGCTCGAGCCCCTGGCTTGTCTGCCCTCTCTAAGTCCTTCCCCTAACAGCAATGCCATCGACCTCAGTGGCTTTTTTCTCCACTTATATTTCCTCTTTCTACAAGCACCTCAGTGCCAGGGCTGCAGGGCTTGCTGTCCCGCCAGCCTTCCTCCAGCCCCTAGGCAGACTTGTTTGGCAGACAGTGAATTCTGTCAGTTTTCTTCCTTGGCTCTTTTTCACAGGTCATAACTGCGCTTGCAGGAGAGCTGGACTTCTGGAGTGGTATTGGTATCAGACCCCTGGGGGCTGAGTATGCGGTGAGCCAAGGGCCTTGGCGTGCTGAGGAGACGTGGCCAGCCTGGGGCTCCCAGAGCTGTCTGCATGGAGAGTGGCTGCACCGTCTGGGTGTCCAGGCCTCTGCTCCCCAAGCTGCCCACACAGGCACACAGTGCACCCCAGAAAAACCACCAGTGTGCACCCCTTCTAGAGGACCTAGGATACCTCTGAGTCTTTCCAGTGACTCACTGCACCTGGAGGAGGAGCCCACGCCATCTCCCCAACTGGTTCTGGGCTGATCTTGTAGGAAGGAGAAGGCAGACAGCACCCCAGGGGAGAGGACGGTGTGGGCCCACAGAGAGACGGCCGGAGCGTGACTGTGTCGCACAGCACCCCAGGGGAGAGGACCGTGTGGGCCCACAGAGAGACGGCCAGAGCGTGACTGTGTCCCAACCATGATGCATGGGAAGCGGTTGTCCTGCTCCCTTCCTGCGTGGGCCACCCCTCCACCGATCTGCTCCCCACCCTCTCATGAGGGTCTTCAAGGCTGCACCCTGGGGCGTGCAAGGGGACGCGATGAAGGTCCAGCGACGCTGACAGGAGCTGCTGCCCGCAGGCCCAGGAGCCCAGCCGTCCAGCTGTCTGGGGCGGGGAGCCCTTCCTGCCCATTCTTGTTCCGGTGCCCACCCTCCTTGACTGGGTCTGGAGCCACTTGCCTGTTTTAGGAAATGTCTTCAGGGGCCCAGCTCAGGCTCTGGTGATCACTTCCTCGGGCTTCTATTTCTGCTCTTGTTTATAGGTCAGGTCAAACCGAGTCCCTCCAGGCTTCCAGGTGCCTGGTTGCTTCAGGCGCTCCCAGCTGGGGCCTTCCTGGGGTTCACCCCACCTCCTCTCCAGTAACTCAGCCTGGTCCCCACCTTTGGGCTGATCTCAGCTGCTAGACACTCCCACACCAATTAACAGCAGTGTGTGAACCTTGCGCCTTTTGTCCAAACCGCTGGCCCCACTGGCCCAGCGGTTCCAAGGCCATTGCCATTAGCTGTCCATCTTCTCTTGGTGCCTATTCACCTGGTCCCCTCTGGGGTTCTTTAACAGGGTTACTTACACCTCTGTGGGAAACACTTTTCAGTTGAGAAACATTCCCAGAGGATGATGACCAGCACCTGCCTAGACCAAAGACTGCACCGTGTTGGGGGCCACTTCTTGGACACCCAGGCCTCCCTCGGTGCCACCTAATGCCCAGTGAGCCTGTCCCTCCCTGCACCTGGCCTTGCGTGGGGGGCACTCCAGTTCCAGCTCTGGGAATATGCATGGGCACTGCAGGGTCAGTCAGCAGCCACCCGACACACATACACACACACACCCCGCAAGGCTCACACAAGTACCTGGGCACCCACTCCCAAACCCTCCAGCTGTCCTCAGACATAGGGGAAGCCCCTGCCCAAAGGAAGCCCTCATTCCCCCTTCCGCATCATCAGAAAAGCCTTCCCCAGGTGGCCTGACCTGTGGTGGTGCCTGTGTGCCCCGCTGACTACACGCAGCCTCCTGAGTCTGAGACACCTGAGAGCCCCACAGTCCCTGAATGCAGGCCCTGCACCTGCCAGCAGGTCCTGAGAAAATGCCCGGGTAGGACTCCCTCCCCATCATGACCCAAAAGCCCTGGACCAAGGTGGCCTTTCCTCCACACAGCAAGCTAGCTCAGGTATATGGCATGGTCATGGGCATTGCTTAAAAGGCACAGGGCTTAAGCTCAATGCGTGGGGCTGCCGGACAGGACTCCAAGGGTGCTCTGGCATCCCCAGCTTAGGCGTTTCAGAGGCACTGGGTCCAGAGCCCAGCTGCAGATGCCAGAAGGGGCTCGTGAGTGCCCTTCCCCTCACCTGGGACACAACTTCTTGCCAGCCTCTCCTGCCAGCTCTAGGGCCACCTACATGGCCAACAGGGCCGCTACCCCAGATCTGCCCTCTGTGGGTCATCCTCTGAGCCACGCAACCCAGCAGCTACTCCGTGGTCTAGGCCTTACAAACGACTGGGTGGGCGATGGCCCTGTGGAGTGGGCTCACTGGCCCACCCCCCCACTCAGGGGTAAAATGTGTCCTGGGCAGGCAGGTAGCAGCAGGTTCTGGGCCCGTGCAGGACGCCAGGCTGTGTCAGCCAGGGACGGCTCTTGGCTTGTGAAGATTCAGGTCAGGGTTCTCAGGTGTTATGCAAAAGCAACGCAAGGCTTCCACCTCAGCCTGAGTCCTCCCCAGGGTGCCCCTGAGCTGTGCTCCACACTGGGGTGCCAGGCAGCCACCAAGAGCCCCACCCCCCTCTGGGAGCCAGACACCCACAGGCGCTGGACCACTGAGCTCAGAGAGGGAGGCTGGCCACTGAGGTGCGCTTCAGCTCTGCTCACTGTAGGACACCACCCATCCTACCCCGGGACCCCCTGCTGGCTCCCAGTAGTCCCAGGGGGCATCACTACAAGCCAGGGTGCAAGCGGCAGGCTCCCGCTGCCCCACCAAGCCAAGGGGCCTGGCCCTGGGGGGACCCTTCCGGCCCCCTCCTGGCCTGCTGGCCCTTGTCGCCTTCACACTGGTGTGTGGTTCAGGGCTCTCTCTCACCACAGCCTCACTCAGCCTGATTTCCAAAATCGCATCACAGGGCTGGGCCGGGCCTGGAATCTCTTGAGGAAATACAATTCAGCACACGCTTGGCAATCCACAAAGCAACCGAAGGCATTTCTAAACAGTGAGCATCTCTGACAGCGATCAAGCCGGACCATGTGCTGCGCTGGTCCACGTGCACCCTGGGCCGACTGGGTCCGGCTGACCCCACACCCTTCGGCCTCCACCTTAGATCAAGTGTGGCAAGGACAAAAGAAACTGACTCTTAGCAGCTCTGAAATCAGACTTAAAGCTGGGCGTGGTGGCGCACGCCTATAAACCCAGCACTCGGGAGGCTGAGGCAGGAGGATCAGTGCAAGTTTGGGGCCAGCCTGGGCTATAAAAGTGAGCTTAAGGCCAGCCTGAACTGTGTAGCAAGACTCTGTCTCACAAAGACAGGAACAAAAAAAAAAAAAAAGGCAATGGGACCTGAGTGGGCCCTCTGTCCGTGGCTCCCACACATGCATTCCACTAAGCTCCGCTCAGATGGAAAAGCTCACTCTGCACTCCACATAGGCAGCCCTTCCCCTGGCCGCGATGCCCTGAGCAGCGCTGAGAGTGGGTCCCCACACGCATGCACCCTTGCACTGGTGTTGTACATAATGCAGCGTGACTCCAAGGCTCAGGGGGACTGAGCACTGGCCAACTGGGGTCCCTGTGGGGTTCCGTGTTCCCCCCATGAGGACCCCAAGGGACACCTGTACATTATTACTAGCGGTTGCCACCAGCAGAGACCCTGATGGCTGCGAGAGCCAGCATCCTGAGGGCTTCTCCTTCTACCTGTGGGACCCTGCAGCCTGGGCTGTGGGTTCACCAGACAATGGTGTTGGGCTGAAACCTGCTTTGGTTTCCCCCTCTAGGATGGGGAGAGCAAGACCTATCTGGGGGAGTTCGGGGAGGGGGTGCCCAGGATGCATGGGGTGGCGAGAACTAGCTGTGCCCTGGGTAGGCTGGGCAGTGACCCCGCATTGACCACACGCACTCGCGAGAAAGAGTCCTCAACTGCTTAGAAGCTCTTTGCCTCCCAGGAGTACTGGGCTGAGTACCTGCTGCCTGCCAGAGGACGGGGCAGGTGAGTCCAGGGCAGGAGGCCACTGCCAGGCCTGCCTGGAAGCAGCTGTCATGGAGCGTCAGCAGCAGGGAGCCCGTGCCCCTCGCCCCGTGGAGGGCTGCTTGCCGTCCCCTTCCCTCCAGCTTCCCTGAGCTGGGTGACACCAAGCCGTGGCCGAGAGTGGGGGAACCGGAAAGATCTGGGCCTGCAGGCTCTACCTCACTGGGTGGGCGGGGTCCAGGACACGCTGCTTCCTCAATCCCTAAGTGGGGTGGTGAGCAGGCCGGGGCATTTACAGGGTGCTGGGGGATTGTGTCCCCTAAACTCCTGTGTTAGCGCCTCATCCCCAGGGACGAATGGACCCTAACTCTGTCTACAGCCCCAGGATGTGGAGCCAAGATGTACTGGGCAGGGTCCTGGGGGCCCAGGAGGTGCTCCATGGGGCAGCTTCCCACAGCTCAGAGGTGGCTGCTGGAGAGACTTAATGCAACTTGCTTCTGAGGCTTGCTTGGGAAAGTGAGGCCCAGGAAGCCTGGCTGCAGAGCTACGACTGAGACCGCCTGCTGGCCAAGCTGGGAGTGGAAGGCCCAGGCCTCGTGCTTAGCCCAGCCCGGGCCCCAGGAGTGGCGTGGTCCTTGACCTTCCTTACTGAAGCCTCCCTGGGTCCTAGGTCACGTCAGAGATGTGCTCCGAGTCTTCTAAGAAGCCCGTGCCTGAAAGCGGAAGAAAGTGGTCTCGGTGAGCAGAGGCAGGGTGGCTCCCAGCCGCTGCCAGACGGGCACCTGGAGGCTAGACAGGGATGTTCTTCTCGTGGGGACCCCCAGGGGCCTCTCTGATGGGAGCAGGGGGTTGGGAGGAGCGAGGAACAGAGGATGGGAGAAAGTCAGGGAGCAGGACAGGGTGCAGGGCCCTGGGTGGTGGGGTGCAGGGCCCTGGGTGCTGCCCGGGACAGCACTGGGAGCAGGTGCACACACCTGGGCTCCACAGGTCGAGCAGGGTACCCTGGCCCTGAGCAGGCTGGGCAGTGACCCCAAAAGGACCCAGAGGCGAGGGAAGGAGGGGTGCACGTGATTAGGTAGGCCCCCGACCCGTCAGCCAGGCGGGGGACAGAGGGAGGCGGAGTCAGGCAAGATAGGCATCCAGTATGAGACCAGGGAGACAGTGCACATGCCCCCCTCCATGGTGCCGGCCCGGGCAGCCTGGGGCTCTAGCTTGGGTTCTGCTTGGCAGCCCTGTGCCCGGCCTTGACTCAGGCCTATTCTGAGCGTTGCGTCACTGGCAGGGAATTCATGACGCATTGCCCCTCCTAAGATGGCCAGCATGTGCATGCTTGGTAGTTAAAGCAAATTAGGAGGGTGTTATTCTTAAGAATTTTGGAAAAACACTTGAAGAACTCCAGGATGAATACTTCAGCTATAGTCTAAGGGCCTAGATTTAGGAGCCGTCTCTTGGTCTCAGTTTCCCGGGTAGGAAGACAGAGGGCAGGAGGCCCTGCCCACTCAACAGCCTTGTTTGCATGAAAAAAGAAAGAGAGAGAGAGAGAGAGAGAGAGAAAGAAAGAGAGAGAGAGAGAGAGAGAGAGAGAGAAAGAAAGAAAGAAAGAGAGAGAGAGAGAGAGAGAGAAAGAAAGAAAGAAAGAGAGAGAGAGAGAGAGAGAGGAAGAAATAAAGAAAGAAAGAAAGAAAGAGCCAGGTGTGGTGGCACGCCTGTAATCCCAGCACTCGG
>PVJA010023022.1:0-27470 GCA_004027025.1 Myocastor coypus
TTTTTTTTTTTTAAGTGTAATAATGATTGTTTCAATGAGACGGTTTTGAACAAATGTGTCTTAAGTTTTTTGCATGAAGCGTTTTATAGGTGAGAAGTTACTTGATATTTTTAAAAATGTAAATCTGGAAATGCTAGCAATCTTCAAAACACAGCCATAATCTTTTATTAGGGCAAATTCAGTCATATTTTACAATGTCAAAAATAATATCATTGAGGGGCCGGGAAGATAGCTCAGTGGAATAAGTGCTTGCCTGGCAAACGCAAGGTCCTGAGTTGGATCCCTGGTTGGATCCACAAAATAAATAAATAGATAAATAAATAAATGAATAAATTAACAACAATATTGGAAAAAGGTTGGTGAGACACCTCAGCTGTCTATAGAGCTTGCTTAAGCAAGCTTAGGCAAAACGTAAGGATCACAGCTCAATCCCTAGCACCACATGCCACACTAGCCCCACCGCCAGGGCAGGTTGAGCTGGCCACAAAAAATAAAAAGAAAAACTGAGCTGTTTTGTCTATTTAAAAACAAAAAAAAAAAAACAACAAAAAAAAAGCAAGATATGAACATTGTTCATTAATTTTGCTATTTAAATTATTTCTGGGTCACATAAGGTAATTTATGCAATGATTTTGTTAAATCCAATGTGCTTTTTAAAATAATCTCCTGGTGCCAAAATGCATATGAACCGGTGCTATCCAGAAAAACAGAATGAGCTGGGTGTCTCTACATCTCTTCCTCTGTATTTAAACTATTTCCAAAGAATCCTTCTATACAGTAATGAGTCAAGAGCATTGCTAGTGTTGAGAAGTCGCGTCCGTTTCTGTTTCGGCATCTCCTGGATAAGAAAAAGGCCCTGCAAGTCCAGGCTTGCGAGGAAAATGCCAGGAGCCCACGAGCTGATGGTGTGTTTTCTGGGCTGGGTTCAGGGGCTGAGAACCAGGACAGCAAGCTCAGCTGAGCTACGTTACACATCAAAATGTTAGGCAGTAACGGAACTACATCTTGGATCTTTACCATTAGAAAGGATACATTAAGATGATGACCCCCCCGATTTGCAAATACTGAAATGACCTCACTTTCCTTGGGGTATGGGATAGCCCACGATGGATGGGAAGAGGGTCAGGCCTGTACCTCCTGCAGGGCTGGAGGGTGAGGCTTCTATCTGTGTGCAAGCCTCAGGTAACATTTCTGAAGTGGTTAACATTTTTTTTCCCAAATACAGCAAACTTGATAATGTCCTCAGTTTATCTGCATGTGGTTGAAAATACTTGCAAACCATTTGCAGCTGATGTTACACTTCCATTTCTGTTACTACTTGAGCGATTACAGGCGACATGACTGACTTTTCCAAATTAATGCCAATGGTTCCTTTTGCGGTTTTCAAAAATGCAGGCGTCATTATGGAAAAAGGATAATTTTAAGAAAGTGTTGTTCCAGTTATTTCTAGGACTTCTAAGCTGATTCAGTCTGAAGGCCTGAGACATTCCATTTCCGTTCATACAGAGAATACAGATAGCGCGTGTGATCGTCAGATGGTAGAGATACACGAGTATCTGTATTAGACATTAGTTCCCCACTTAGAGCTCTCTGTAAGTGTAGCTTTAACAGTTCAAAGCACCTTAGGGAATACAGTTAGTGAAATGCTGAGCCACACGGAATGCCGAACAGAGCGGATGAAGGCAATCAGATTCTCAACCCAAGCTCAATAATGTCCTACAGGTGTGCGCGTGTGCACCTTAAGCCAGAGCCTCCCAACCTGTGTAAGAAGGCTGACACTACGGAGACTCCAGTGCGCGCGCTACCCTCTACCTGCCTCATGAAGAGCAACCTGGGCTGGCAGCCTTGCAGGTAGATGTCTGTTCTGCAACGGAGTCCACTGACAGTGAAGGACCCAGAACGTACAAGTGGAGACGAGGATCTGCAAGACAACACTAGGGGAGCTGGCACCTGGGACGCCACGCAGTCTGTAGATTCACAGGCACTGTTGGAAAGGCTGCTTACGTGAGAGCATCTACTCTGCATCGCCTAAGTGAAATGTGATTTCGGGCACTATGGCGGTTCTCATTATTGCATCGTTCTTCTTCGCTTTTACACTTACGAACTTACAGGCTCCTGGGCACAGAGCAGAAACTATAACCCACAAAGAGGCACATGGTCCTTCCACGTGAGTTCTGTACTTTCTATAGACTACTCTGTGGATTTGTACGATACGGGGTGATACAACTTCTCAGTCATCGTCCAGTTGCTCCACAGGGGTTCTTCTCTGCCTTTCTCATCCCCTCTTGGTTCACCGCCAGAAGTATCACAACTACCAGGACCTTTCCCAGCCATTTTCCTAGGCGATTCACATTTTTATTCCAAGCTCTAATTCCTTTGCATTTTCCTGGTCTTTTTTTTTTTTTTTTTTTTTAGTTCTTCTCTTGCTCAGCATCTGAATGTGAGTTTCAGATTTCTGTCTTTTCTTCTTGCCTTCCTTCTTGTGCCTTCTGTGAGTTTTATAACTTCTCTCAGACTTGGAAGTAGCCCAGTGTTCTGAAGCCGAGTGGGCTTCCCACCGCTGTCTGTTTCCCTGGAGAGGTGCTGTAAGCATCCAAATCTGACCCAGGTGGCGAGCTGGACCGCTTTCTGGTATTCATCCTCAAGGACACACATAAAATCCTTAAATATTTTTTTTTTCCTTTCAGATTCTGGACTTGCATTCCCGTGTGCTGGCTCTTTTACAGATCTCTCCTATGTATCTTCCAGGGCAGTGTCCAACTCCACAGCGCAGCAATTTGTTTCAAGATTTTCTTAAAGGCAGACTCCTTTCATTTAATTTTCAGAGGCTCCTCCTTTTCTCTTTTACATTCATGGGCTTCTACCTTTTCCAGTAAATCAACCTGGTATTTCTGGCATCTAAGGTAGTTCATCTTTTAGTTAAATCGATTATTGCCGCAAAATCTTTGACTGCAGTATTTACTTCAACCTTAATTTTTTTTTTTTTAACATTTAGGATATCTTTTATTGTCTTTTCTGTTGTGATAATGAGCTTTAAGATCCTCAAATAAAACTTGAAATGATCTAGTATAGTTCACCCAGGCTGACCAAGTATATCAGAAAATCCAGTGTCAGAGCTAACGGTTATACAATGCCATCTGAGATGACGTACAATGTAGTTGTCATGTTCACGCAGTTCATCAAAAAATAACTGTAAAGTTTCTATATTTTGAAGCTGCCAGCTCATCTCTTTCTGCAAACTTCCATCTTTTCTTCTTTCTCCAACTTCTCTAGACCCTAAGCCTGCTGTTCAAGGCAAATTAATGCATCTTCTTTGTCCATGTTCTATAACTCCTCATTTTCTTTTGTTCATATTTTATTTATACCTTTTATTCTAGAATGATTACAAAATCATATAGTTTAATGTTATTCCATTTATCCATATTGTCTACATATTTACAGGTATAAACATTACATATGCAAACATTTTTGGTTCACGTTTTAGTCTCCATAGGAGTACTTTCATAGTGAAAAACCTGCTTTTAGAATTTCCTTTAAGATAATTTCCAATGCGACAAATTCACTCAGATTTTCCTTAATGGACAAAGTATGTGTCTCTCAATTTCTGAAGAACAGTTTTACCAAATGTTTATTGTATATTTGTCTTGTTTACATTTCTTTTACTTCATCATTTTTTAATATATCATCCTACTCTATTCTCTTAAGGTTTAAACTGAGAAATCCTGATTGTTTTACAGAGATTTCCCTGTGTGTAAAGAACCATTTCTCTTTTGCTACTTTTAAAAGTCACTTGCATTTTACCATTGATAGTCTGTGCAGTAGTTGATGCATTGCGTCAACTTGAGGAAGCTTGGCGGGATCAGCTCTGCAGATTCAGGGAGGTGGGGGCCCATCCAGCAGGATGCGAAGGACCCGCCCTGGGACATGGTTGGTCCCACCCTGGAGTGTGATTGGTTCTACCCTAGGGCCAGATGGGCTACCTCAGAATGACTCAGCACTCAAAAGTATATAAAAAGGAATTTAGGAAGACTTTGTATGGCCCTGCCCTGTCCTGCCGGCGTCCTTGAAGAAGTCCTGGTCTTTGGAGGAGCTTGGTCTTTGCAGCCACGCTTGGATCCCTTTGGAGGAGCTCCAATCATTGCAGTGGAGCGCCGGCACAGAATTTTTGGAAGAGAGAGTCTTGATGGATGCCACAGCTGCTGCTCCTACTCTGCTCTTCATTGTTTTCTGCTGCTGAGAACTGTGTCCTTTGCCTTGGAGCCAGTGGAGTATGAACTGAAACCTCCACCAATTTGAGCTAAATAAACCTTTCCTTCCTTCATTTTGAGTGTCAGGTATTTGTCCCAGCAACAGGTAAGAAGTAACTAAGAGAGTACGGTATATACATTGCTTCACTTTTCTGTATTTGGAGACCTTGTCTTCATGGCTGTAACTGCTATATTTTGTGTCTGTGTGCCCCCTCTGGAGTCCCATAAAGTTATAAGGAGGGCTGCTAGAGCTTGGATTGATTCCTGGTCCAATGATGGGACTACGGATGTGAGTGCTATACCCGCCGTGGCCGGCATGCAATATCGGGGAGGGAAAGAGGCTTGCTCGCCTCCCAGTTTGGCTCTTACTGTCTGTGCTATCTTCCATCACCATGAGCTGCTGCTTCTCTGCCATACCACCCTGTCTTTGAGCCTAGAAGCCATGCTCAAAGTAAGGACCAGAGCTCCCCCAAAGGGAACCATGATTATTCTCAGTGACATGTTTCTGAGCTTCTTCTATGATTAGAAGAGCTGAGTTCAAATCTGGAAACCACCATGAGAGGGGCCTGCAGGAGAACCAACAGCCTCCAACAACACCATTTCTGGTGACTGGTAACAACCCTCAGTTGGTAGGCCTTGCACACCTGTGCTGGCAGGCCTTGCACACCCGTGCTGGTTCAAGTCAGCTGGGTGTTACTAGTGGACCACCAGCTGTCAATCTACCACAGCAGGTGTTCATTTTCTTCCTCAGATTTGGGACGTGTGGAACCATTATGTATTTAAATACAATGTTGCCTATTATAATGTGAAAGGCTTTGAGTTTCTCATACTCTGTGTTGACTCCTTGGTAGTTCTCACGAGTCTCCTAGACTCTCTTCATTTTATCTCATTCCTTTTTGTTTTGCTCCAGTGCCTGTCAGCTTGCAAAAGTCTGTCTCCTAGCTCAGTCCCTTCCTTCTTTCTGATCAAGACTACCCTTAGATCCCATGAACAGACCTTTAAATTTAATTATATCCTTCAGCTTCAAAAATCCAATGTTTTTTCTCATCCTGACGTTTCCTTAGTATCTTCATTTTGTTCACTTGTTATGATGCCGTTTTCACCTACTAGTCTGGGTTCTCTTGAATCAGTTGACCCACTTTGTGAATGACCTGCTATAAGGAAACTAATAGAGCTTTTCAGTCCACTTCAACACAGTTGTTCTCATTTTAATGCTAATTTGGAGTAATGCTACCTCCCAGCTGAATTCTTTTCCTCTCTTAATGATATTTTGTGTTATGTTAAATACATGTAAATATGAGTGAAGAAAGCGTGGGACTTCTCACTGTGCTGCTATCCCATCTTGTTTACATCATCATATTATTATTTTTTACCTTGTTTGTGATACAGTATGAGTAGGGTAATTGTGGAAAGAATTCACAATTGTTGTATATATTATTCAAAGGAACTAGTGAGGAAATGTGTCATTGCTGTAGGAAATCATATTTGTTAATTTATGAAGTAACAATCCAATATAAAATGGGGACAAGGGTAGATAGAATTGGATTTATCTCCACCTACATAGTTCTGTGGCTAGTTCTGATGTTTTCAAGATTTAAACTTTAAGCAGTCATGCAACATGTATTCCTAACTCTGGTTTTCTAAATACCATTCTCAGGTGATGAGATAATTTAGAAGTTTTTGTTGAAAGGATAACTCTAGCTCCTCTGAAATAAAAAAAGAATGTAATTGATCTATTTCTTTATCTTTACAAAAATACCAATATCTTGGTTAGTATTTTTTAATAGCGTGTGTTGAAGTTAGATCATGTCAACTTTCGTCAATGTGCTTCTTTCAAATTTATCTTCTTCAAAATCATTGTTGGACAACTTTGCATTACCTATAGAGGCCAGAATGATCTTTTTTTTTACTATTTCATTTAAAAGAAAATAAACGATAACTGAAAAAGTCATAAGAAACAATACAAAGTTTCAAAAAAGTTGATATGGATTCAGCAACAGCATAGAGTTGTGTGCAAAGGAGTTGCTCAGGGCAGGGCCAGACAGCTCAGCAGACTAAAGCGCCTGCTTAGGCAGAGGACTGCGACTGGGGTTTGATCCCTGGCATGCGGTGCCAGCCTCACCCCAACCCCAGGCACACTAGGACAGCGACTGAGACTGGGTGTGGTGGTGCGCACCTGTAATCCCAGTGCTTGGGAGGTTGAAAACAGGAGGACCACTAGGAGTCTGATCGATGAAGTGAGGCTCTGTAGACCTTGTGCAAAATATAAACAAACAAACAAATAAACACATAAGAAAAACAAAGTAGTTGTTCAGATTAACAGATATAAGCATGCAGAGTTGGTTAAGTATTAACTGTTATTTTTAGTAAACCAATAGAAATGTAGCATAATTATCATATATATATCACATATATATCATATATATCATATATATATATCATATATAGCATATATCATATATATCATATGTATATATCATATATCATATATATATATATCATAGACATATTGAAAATGTTAATAATTAATATATATGACCTCCATTCTCACACCGAGGAAATGATATATCGTTGACCCATGTAAGCCTGATTTTTTTCACTCATGAGAATGGTTCCTGGTTGTATCCATTTACCTATAAAAGCTTCAAATTTATGTTTCTTTATAACTGAGTGACCTTTGTCTTTTATCCTTTCCTCAGTTTCTGGGCATTTGGGTTGTTTCCAAGATTTGGCTGTGACAAATTATGCTACTACAAACCCAGGTGCACATGCATGTCAGCTGATATTTGCTGTTCTAGGATAATGCACAGAAACATATTGCTACTTTGGGACTTGCGGTCCTAGATTTTTGAGGCATCTCTATATTGATGTCTGCAGATTTTCTGTACACATATTTGTACATCTTCATACATACACACAACCTGCTGGGACTGTGAATGGTATTACGTTAACACTATGCACAAAATCAGAAAAAAAATGTTTGCCTACTGTTCTCATATATCATACGAAGTGTCTTTCTATGTATGTAAACTTTAATTTCTCTTTACATTGCTATTCATATCATTGTGCAATGTATGCATTCCTTTTGTTGAATATATTTCAATTCTATTCCATTTGATGCTACTGCGAATACAATTTTTATTATGTTTTAAATCACTCAGCATTGCTGTATAAAAAGAAATTGATTTAGCTGATTATCTTGTGACATGACATTTAAAAATGCATGTATATTTTATATTATCTTCATATTTTCTATATTTAATGTTATTTCCTTGTGAATAGGCAGTTTTACTTTTTCTTTGCAATCTACATAGTTTTCCTTTTGCCTGTTTAAAAAAATACTGAGTTGGGCTGGAAAATATTTGAGTGTAATGGTTAATGGGTGAGACCAAGTGTTCTTGTTTAATTTTCCCATTTTTCGGAAGAAATCATTGAATAATCATCATTAAATATGTGTTAGACCTAGGGTTTTGTAGATACGATGTGTGAAGTTAAAAGTTTCCTATTTGTATGCCTATGAAATGCTTAATGATAGTTAAGTGTGGCTAAATACTTATATTTCATAGATTAAAATAATGTCTTATTTATAAATTTAATGTTACTTTCTCATTAATATGATCGGTTTCACCCTATTAATTTCAATTGATAAGTTAACTTTGTACAATTTAAGCAAGGTTGGTCATGATATATGATACATTTTTTTATAGTTCAATATCCTAAAAATGTCTGGTAAAACAATATCCTAAAAATTGATCCTAGATATTATTCAGCATCTTCTTCTTCCTTTTTCGGCTCCGCCAATGGATCAGTGTATTTCTGATATCATAGAATGAGGCATGGCTTTCCTTCATGCTTTATTTCCTGATCAATTTTTTTCCTAATTACTTGATAGAGCATATGAGTAAAACCATTAAAGCTTCAAGTTCTTATACTTACTTTTGGTGTCATTAACATTTTAATTTATCAGTTTGAACAATTCTGTGCCTTTTTTATCTAAAAGTATTCCATCCTTGGAATCGAGTGCGATGAATTTTGTCCTTCGAGTACTTATACATTTCATGAAATTTGTGAGTTTTTCCATGTTCTTTTCTGTGGTATGCTTTCTTTCTCTCGCGAGGTTTGAAGTCTGTTCTTGTGATGTCTGTATTTTCCTGGTATAAGCACTTAATGAAGCTGCATCTCAGAAATTTTGGTACATTTTTCCAGTTACTTAGTTCAAAATGTATCTGGCTTGTTCTAGAACATTTTTTTTAATTTCTCTTTTACTTTAGCACATAACAGCAGCACAGGATGGCTCTGTGTCCCGGGAAGAGTTGGCCCACATCTGTAGTGCATCTTAACTCTTTCCCCGCCTGTTTCTCCTAAGCTTCTGCCTCAATGCATTTCTTGGCCCCCTTCTCATTTGGCCAAGATTGTGGAACCCATTTCTTCTTATTGGTTCTTCACGTGGCTATTTATTTATACTTCAAGTTTCTTGGATAGAAGAGACCATGGATAGTTCAGCTATAAATCTTATCTATTTTACTTAACATTACAGTCTCAAGGTGCTTACATTTTCCTACAAATGACTCTAGATTTTCCACCTCAAGACAGAATAAATATTATTGAAATACGTGTTCACTACATGTATATTGTTTCCATTCTGAAGTTTTAGGGGTTTTTATGGTAAATTTCTTTTTTAAATATCTTAGATTTTGCATCAGCTTCCAAAAAATGTAACTTTTAATAGTGTCAGTAGTTTTACATCTACTAGTTTTATGACCCACAATAAGGCCCACATTGTCAAATATGTCATTTGTATTTATAGTGAAATTTAGGATATTTTTGGTTTGCTGAGACTGCCTTAAGGGCACCCTGGGTAAGGCTTGTCAAGCTACAGATTGAACCCCCTTCCCCTGTGCCTGTTTGCATTTGCTTGAGCAAATGCTTAAACAACTGAGCTAACCCACTGACTCCCGTAGAGTGAAATTTGTATCCTGCTACTCCTTAATAAACTGTGCAATGAAAGTCAATTAATTTACCAGGATTGATAGTGCTCAAGATGATTTTTTATTTTTTTATGCAAGTTTGAAAATTACGAATGTTTATATAGTTCACTGTAGTAGTTCCATGCAAACGTGTCTGTTAAGTTTACAAGCCAGTGGGGAGCAAAGCACCTGGAGAGAGCTCCTAAGTGTTTGGTTATCTTTTAGGATTTGCCAAACAGATTGTGGTTGGTGTCCTTTCTTCCATCTCTTCAGAATACCCCAGGATTGTGCGGGACCACAGGGTAACAGATGTGGGAGGGCTGCTACCTCGGAACTCCAAGGGAGAGGAAGAAAGTCCGCCTAGAAAATGGTCCAGAAATGGCCACTCAAGTATATCTATAAAGCAAAATCTGAATTTTAAGAAGTTTTAAACATTTCAGATTGCTTGATTTTTAGGCTTCCTGATTTTTAAGAGCCTAGAATGGACAATTTTGCCTAATGATGCTTCTCTTCAAAGCAGTGTGTGTTCATCTTGATCAAATATATGTTTGTAAACCCTTCACAGCGTGCGCCAAGTCAGGTTGCTTGTTCAGTGCAGGTTTTTCTCAGATTACTGACACACTGTAGCACATTCCTCCATGAAGTTACATTGTTAGAATTCCTTGTGTATAATTATGTTGCATTTGCTGGGGAACTATCAGTTGGAATGACTTTGTGTGCGCGACTCACTCAGTTTCAGACACAGCTAGAGCATAATTATTGCCTATGAAGCATTCATTTTTGACATGTGTCAAACACTGGTATATGGTAAGCCTGGAGAGCATCAGCAGGGCATGGGCTTCTCTTAAGAGGCTCCCTTTGAGGCTCTGAGGCTTTAGGCCCTGAGGCCCAGTCCCACCTATGCACATTTGATCAGTTTCCAAGCTTCTGTGGCTCCCAACATATTTCCCTTTTCTGTTTCCATTTTCACAGATGGGTGTTCCATTGCAGTTAGAGATGCTGCATTTGGACCTTTTCATCCTTGATGTCAGCACAAAGACTGTAAGTGCTTCCTGAAGCAAACAAGCTACCTCAGTCCTGAGATAAACACACTATCTGGCTAAGATCAGCTATTAGTCGCTAGGCAACCTTGTGCCACATGTTACTACATTCACAAAAGTATAAAGGACCATCTTGTTGTGAAAAGAAAGAAAGAAAAAAATATATATATTATATATGTATACACAAGATAGTTAGGATAGATATACAGCTACTTTCTCTTAGTTTATTGAGAAGAAAGGTTTGTACTAATATTGTTTAGAGAAGATACCCTGCCTTCATCTTGTCCTCTGAATAACTACTACAAAGACAACAATAGGCAATGTATTAATTATCATAACTGCCCAACCAACCTGTTTTGAAACTGTTTCATAGATATGTTATCTTTTTCCTCATTAAAATAATTTTTTTAATAATGAATTCTATTTATTTGGAAATAAACAGATGGGACAGTTGCTCTCTATGGGTCGTGCTACTTCCTTTTGTACCTTAAAAACAAGACAAATATACCTAAAATAAATCTAAAAAACATTAAATTATAAAAGATAAGTAACAAAGTATAAATATGCCTGTGAGTTATTATATCCTGAATAATTGTAGTTAAGTTTTGAACTTCTATTGATAAGAATTTTTCATGAAAATTAGTTATTTTGGCAAATGAGTGCTGGCAAATAAACTTAGGACCTTTGTGCTGAGCTATAGGCCCAGCCCTCTTCAAATTTTGGACAAAATATCTAACTAAGCAGCTACTTGGTGTGGCCGTAGTCATCTTGCCTGGGCTACGCAGAGCACTAGACTTACAGGCAGTATGCTGCTGTACCTGGACACCAGTATGGGGAACTACTAGTTGATAACGAAGGAAAAGAAGGAAGAACCTTATAGTTGTTTAATTTTTCTTTTTAACTTAAAATAAATTTTATATTCAATTCATTTGATACAAATATTTCAGTGATACATTTAAGCTCTACGTCTTAACTGGAAATACTGATGTACCATACTCACGAATGTAGTTTTTACATGCAAAGGTAAGTTCAAAATAAATTTCAACATATGTTAGCCCCCTGAATAACCATCTTCTCAAATAGTATCATCCCCAGAATGTGACTTTATTTAGAAAAAAGGCACTTACACCTAAATTTAAGGACCTTGAGACAAGCTCCTCAAATTCACTGTGGAGTACTTTATGACAAAGCAAAGAAAGGTATAGACAAAGAAGAGACAGCCCTGTGAAGATACAGGCAGAAGGCAGAGTGATGCAGTTTCTAGCTGAAGCAACCTGGAGCCAACGGAGCTCTGAGAAATAATGAAAGAACCTCCGATCCTTCCAAAGAATGAAATAATACAGTATAATTGCTCTTTCCTTTTGCCTTGCAAAGTGGTCTTTATTCATAGAGGTTTACATTCATATCAGTACTAAGTGAAAGGCGCAGGGATCTCCACACAGCTCGCTAGAATCTGTTTCCTCTGCTGTCCATCAATAGATTGCTCTAGTCACATATTCTGTGCAAATAATGAACCTACACGGACACATCACTGTCACCCAAAGTCCAAAGCCTACTTTAGAGTTTATGTTTGTAATACATTCCTGCGCTTTCAACTAGGGTCTAAGTCTAGTACTGTAATGGGTTACTTAGGTTTCAGACTCACTGAGGTAGGTTCATTGTGAATTAGTAATAGGGCACACTACTCAGTAGTTTAAAAATCACAACTTTAAGCCCTCACGTCTGGGAAGTTCCTCCTAAGGCTGATGAGTTCTTTTTATAACTGTTCTTGATCACCCAGCAAAAAAGCTTAATTACAAGGCTTGAAACGCAGAACTAGATTGGCTACTACTAATCTTTTTTTGATCTTCATACTTTCACCATTTCTAGAGTGTCATATAGGAGGAATTATGTATTGTGTACTGACTTAGATTAATATCCACTTAATACTTTTTTATCTTTCCGTGATTTGAAAGCCATTTGTCTTGATTGGCTGGATATATCTGGATATATCATTTTTAATTTATTCACCCCAAGAAATACATCTCTGTTGATTTCAACATTCACAATTACAAATAGAGTTGGTACAAACAATCATGATTCTTTTGTACAAAGATAACTGTTATATGTTATCAGCTGGAGCCAGAGGAACCTTTGACCAGACTAGATTAATATAGCCTCAGACATCTCTCTGAGTTTACTGTCCCTCTAAGTGAATCCCAAGCCAGGACAATGTTTCACATTTAATGAGGGCTACAAACAGGTTAAGGAATGCGCGTAGCTAATTTGGTGTAACAAGCTCCATTTACAGCCCCTTCAGGCACTCAGCAAACTCTTAAGTTCACTCTCACTAGTTGGTAACTTCCCAGGAGGAGGAAGAAAGACCAGACAGGGAAAGACCCTCAGGAATCTGTTACCTTGTCTCCAGTTTTCAGGAATTACAAGGGGCCCAGCTTTCTTAGGCTCTGGTCTTTGCTCCTTGCTCTGGGGACACTAAGCTTCTGACTCACATTACTACAGGTAAGTTTTCATCTTGTTTGATTCAGTATCTGGAACACCCACCATGGCTGTGTGTGATGTCAAGTGTCTACAAGTGTCTAGAATTTTAAGAAAATTCAAAACTGTTTTCCAAAGAGACCATACTATTTTCAGAACCAACCAGAAAATGCTGAAAGTTCTTCTGGTCTGCCATGCTCATTGATATTTGCTATGCTCAGTATTTAGTGATAGCTTCTGGCCCTCTTATGAATTCCTGAATTATTATACTGGTCAATGAATATGGCTGAAGCCCTTGAAACAAGAGCTTATCTTCCCAGAGACCACCTCCTCATTCTTCTCCAACCCAGCCCAGGGTGCAGTTTCCATTCACCTTTCCTACCACCTCAGGGAAGACCCCAACCAACTTCTCAGGTATTTCAAAACATCTCCCTCAAACTCCACCCCTAGCAAATGTCCATGAAATTCCCAGTTTCTTTGTCTCAGGCTGGAAGATCCACTTGTCCTACCTGCCCTGGAGCCTCTCTGTGTCTTTGGAGTTAATAAAGGCTTCATCTATCATTTAGAAGTTTGGCCGTTAGGATGGCTGTGTACTATTTTCAATATTATTTCAGTGTGTCATTGTCTAGTGAGAAGCCATTGAACTTCTCATATGCTAAATTGTCATCTACACATGTCCTTTGGTGAGGGGTCTGTGCTGGCCCTTTGCTTATTTTTATACAGATTTGCATTTTATGATGAATAGATCAGAGTGATTTGTATAGTTTATGTAGTAATATTTTATGAGATTTGTGGCTTTCAAATATTTTCTCTGGCTCTGAGGTCTGTTTCATCATTCTTTCCTACTTTTTATTGTGTTAAGAGATCAACTTTGTTTTTGATATTTCCCAAACCCTTAGGAAATCAACACAATATTGATAAAAGAAGTTTATCGCTTTTATATTCTGGTTGTCTTACATATCTTCTCTTTTATTAAAGTCAACTGTAAGTGTTTACTTCCAGTTGTTGTGTACCATGAAATACAGAAGAATAAACTCTCAGGGACTAGCTTGGGAAGCAGGGCAAATTGTGGACCAAACTGTATGTGTTATTTTTTTAAATTTTTTATTTTTATTTTATTTTTTCTTGTTTCAGAACTTTTGTTTGTTTGTTTATTTATTTATTTTTATGGCTGGCTCAGCCTGCCCTGAGGGCAGGGCTGGCACAGCATGTGGTGCCGGGAATCAAACCAAGGTCCCTGCAGCCACCTAAGCTTTCCTAAGCAGGCACTTTAGACCACTGAGCCATCCTGCCGGGCCCTATGGACCACAATGTCTTGAGAGAAAGAAACACAGAGACATCCTTGCTCTACAGCAGGCAGCTTATCTTAGAGATCAGAAATCAGTAAGGGAAGGGATAGCTGAGAGGCTGGGCGCAGGAGGAGAATTTGAGAGTAGGCCACAAAGCCTTGTCCAGTCGGCCATAAAAACCATTGTATATTTTCAAATTGTTACTGTTAATAATAGTCTTCAGGAAGAAAGCACTGGACAGTAATTTAAAGGGGCCTAAAGCTGAGAATTTAAATATCTCAATTCTGGCAGTTATAATGACCAAGAGTGCTAAAGGCTCTTGTCTTCTGCTTGAAGCAAGCAGAAATATCCTCTGGAGGAGACAGCAGGGTCCTAGGCAATGCTACTCTTCCCTTTTAACACACACACACACACACACACACACAAGAATAAACATACATAACTTAAGTAATAAGAGAAACCATTGGTAATACTGTATGACAATGAAAGATAATCAAAAGGAATGAAAGGATGTAAGCCTTGGGAGACAATTCATCTCAAAAAAAAAAAAAAAAAGAAAAGCATCTTTTTTTATTTTTATATTTATTTTTATTTTTATTGTTTTTGTAGAACTGGAATTGAACTCAAGTCCTTCCTGGCAAGCATTTATTCTACTGAGCTACCTCCCCAGCCCCAACAAAATATCTTATGTAGTTATCACTTGTTTTAGAAATTTGGCCAACCAAAAATATATCATTACTAATAAATAACCTCTGAACAGAAATGTTTTGATCACGAGTTGCTCCCTTGTAAGTCGCGCTGTACCCATGACTTCTGTTATAGGAGAAGTACAGTAGTCTTATTCTATTACTGCGCAGGTCAGCAGGATCAGGCAGGCATAATGTGAGCAAAGTCACGCAGTTATTGTTAAAGATATGAAACGGAATTGCAGCACGTGCTGTGACGTCACCGCATTCTTCTGTACCTCGATATAGCTGCTCTGACTGGGCAAACCTTTCAACCCTAGTGAATCAAGTTTTACTCTTGGGATTTCTCTCTCTCTCTCTCTCTCTCTCTCTCTCTCTTTCACTTTGCTAAAGTTAATACTGTTCTGATATTCCATTTTCTTCACTTGAAATGTCCTTATTAATTTTCATAGTACACTATAATCCACCTTCAAAATTTAATTAGCATGATTTTAGTTTTTCTTACAGGGTCTCTTCACACAGCCCTGTTCCTTTTTGAGTTTAGCTAAATTCTTGATTCCCAGAATTGAGTTTAGTTATAACTTTGTTATAGATTTACCAACTTACTGTGATAGTGTTATGGTTTATGTCTAGTTGTCCCCCAAAAGCCTCATGTAGTCATTCGGCAGGGACTTCTAGAGTTTGAGACTTGATCCATGATCCCTGGGATTATGGGTTTTAGTGCTGATGGGATTATGGGTCGAAGTACTCCTGGGATTATGGGTGTAGCCTAAGGCAGGGGCTAAGGTGGAGATCCTGGATGTAATATAAAGAGAAACAGAGAGACAGACTCGAGCTGTTGCTCTCTGCTGCCCTGATTGATTGGCTGCCTTTGCACCATTTTGTTGCTGTGTTGCCGCTATGAACTGGATGCTCTCTGACCTGTTTCTGTCAGCCTTGGGCCAGCTGAATATGGACTGAAACCTCCACGAACTGTGAGCTAAATAAACCTTTCCTTCCTTCATTTTGAGTGTCTGGTGTTTGTTCCAGCTACGAGTAAAAAAGTAACTAAGACAGATGGATAGCATTAATTTATTATCCTAAGATCTAGGTTGCATTTTTTTTCCTGCTTTCCTCATGCTTTCTGAGCATATCCTCTGTGCTGTTCCCTAAATAAAAATACTTTGGTAGTTGTGAGCTATTGGTTATTCACTAATCACAAAGAATTGGTGTATCTTTCAAAGATCTCTTACACGTTTTTGTTTTTGTATCAAACTTCTATGTCTTGGGTCTTTAAAAATATATATATATTTTCTCCATATATATTCATATATATATATATATATATATATATATATATATATATATATATATGGAATAAAAGAATATAAAGTTATGTATCTCCACCAGAAAGACTTTGCAGAAAACTAAACTGTGGATTTGAAGTGTCTCAGTGGTTCTCAACCAGTCTAATGCAGTGACCCTGCAACACAATTCCTCACGTTGCAGTGACGCCAAACCAAAAAAATAATTTTGGTGGCTACTTCAAAACTGTAATTTTGCTACAGTTATGATTTGGAATATAAATACCCAATATGCATTATGCATTCTTATTGCTACAAATCAAACATAATTTAAACATAGTGATTGATCACAGAACAATATTTAATTATATGTTGAGAAACATTTATTACTAATTCCAATAAATAACATTTCACCATGGCATAGCAGGGGCTAAAATATGTATTTTCCAATGGCTTTAGGTGACCCCTGTGTTTTGGTCCTTTGACCCCAGCTGGGATTGCAACCCCCAGTTGAGAACCGCTGGTCTCGATGTTCTTCCATTGAAGGACTATGAAGTATAGGGTCCGAAGGAAACAGAAGATACTTTGTGTGCTTTCGCCTGGAGCTTTACCCATCAACAGGTCGAGCTCAAAGGCAAGTTGGAACCATGGAGCAATGAGAAGTTCGTTATGTTCTGCTCTTCTGGTACTTATTGAGAGATGTGAAGAGAACTGAAGCCATGTGAAGGTCAGAGCAAGCATTTTTCCATCTCATAGTTCATACTTACAGCGCTGGAAGAAACGATTAAGTACAGATAATAAAAGTTTGTGAAAATGTCACTTGGTGTAGACAGAGCAATGGTACCACACACCCCTGAGTGAGGCCTGGACGCTTCCTCAGGAGCTCTTCATGAATACGCTGGGAAATGTCAGTGTTGGTGCTGAAAGCCGCTAACAGGCAGTCGTTTATACTGTTGTTTATACTGTCCACCTTTTCTATTAAAATTAATTGGATATGAAATCTCCAATTTCTTGGGTGGTAAAATTTAAGAGGCTTACAGTTTGTTTACTCACTTCTTGGTTGATAAAACAGACTCTCTCTCTCTCTCTCTCTCTCTCTCTCTATATATATATATATATATATATATATATATATATATATGTACAAAAATGCTTTTTTGCCTTATTCTTATTTAAGGTTCAGACTATTAGGCTAATTTCAACTTATGGTCATAGCATTTGAGATTAGCCTTTTTTGTTGTTCCAAAAATTATTTAAGGAGAGTGCAGAAATAGAACTTCCGAATACAAATTGCTTGCTTTAACATGCAAAGCATGAAATGTGTTGAACCGCAGTGAGTCTGTTTTAATTGAAGATTCAACTTGCCCTCAAAAGGATACAGACTTAGTGGTGCGGGTATGTTTCTTTGACTAGCAAGCCTTATAAATATTGTGATTTTAACCTCACTACAATGATTATTGATAAGCGTCTCTGTCGCTTCTTAAGTAAATATTTGAAGCGCACTGATTAGGACTTCATAATGGGTGTAGCGAAGGTGAAGTGCATGCCAAGCCCGGGAAGAAGTAGTGAGCACCGGCCCTGTCAGCCTCACCGTGCAGCCTGTGTGGGGCCACAGGATCGTGCCAATCCTCTAGGGCACCTCCTGGGATGTTCTCTCCTCACCTCTTGCTGTTTTGCTTGACAATGCTCATGAGATGCACACCGACAGAAAGTCTAGCTGATCAACCAGTCACTGAGAGAGCCTAAGTGATTTCCTCCTTCTCAGGACATGGAAGCCAAGCAGGGGTGTAATGTAATTCTCTCACTGTCTTTAATTTTCCCATCAATATTTGAAAGTTGGTCTGTTTACTTCCTGTTTTACAGTTATATAAAATGAAACCTAGGTGGAGCTGGAGAGATAGCTCAGTGGAATAAGTGCTGGCCTAGCAAACACAAGGTCCTGAGTTTGATCCCTCGTACCACAAACAAAGAGAGAAAAAAAATGTCACAAACATAAAACTTAGGCATTGTAAATGTCTTAATTTATTCAGTAAGCAGTTTAAATACTTCATACTTTTGTTTCGTTTTGTCTTTTTGAGACAGGGTCTTGCTATGCAGTTCAGGCTGGCCTTAAGCTCACTGTTGTAGCCCAGCCTGGTCGTGAACTCACACTGATCCTCCTGCTTCAGCCTCCCATGTGCTAGGATTACAGGCGTGCACTACCACACCCGGCCCTTCATACCGTCTTAAGATGGGTGAAAACTGTGGATCTGTTTCCTGTCCATGTGAGTCCTATACATCAATACTAGAAAAATAATATTTTTTTCGAAAGCCTTATGACTGCATTTAGTATTACATCTCTATAATTTCTTTGAAGCAAATGATTTTCATGCTCTTTGCACATCCACCATGGGAGGAATTTTCTTTCTGTACCAGGAACTGAACTCATACCTTACACTCGCTGGGCAGGCGCTGTGACACTGAACTATATCCCTGGCCGCTAGCAGTAGGAGGATTTAAACTGTCATAGCTATGCCAATTTACACTTTAGATATGCTCAGCTTTGTATTCATAAGTATGGATTACCAAACACCAGTCCCCTATAGCAAATGGATTATGAAGCATATCGCTTTGCCTACAAGTTGGAGCAGCTATACTTTTGCAGGTAAAAGTACAAAATCAGAAAGTCAATCTTTCTTAAAATATCAATAATTTCATCACAATGCCTCATGTCAGTAAACCAAGCAAATGGCCCTGAGGACTTTGAAGTATGATTAGCTTTATGAGACATTGAATATGACCTGCTTAAATTTCAGCATAATTTATAGAGGGAAGCATTTGTACTTTGTGTTTCTGTGATAGGGCAAAATGAACAAGAAATTCTTAACTGTGCACATTTTACTTTCGTTCTGGTAAGAGCATTGATAAGTACTGAAAATATTTTCCATGACAGAGGTCTCAATATTTTACTGTCAAACAAAAGAAAGACCTGATATTTAACATCAGCAGGTTCATTTTCCAGGACTACTAGATTTTAAAATTCCAAATGCCCCTCAGTCCATAGTTACAGTTTTGTGCTCCTGCCTCTGAGCTGTTTTGCAGGCAAAACAAGTTATTTTCCATCATTAGAGCTTAAAATAATATTTCATTATGTAAATGAAAAAAGCTTAGGTCATAATATAACCAACATCTTTTTTATATTTGCAAAAAAGTTGACTAATTTTGCAATGTTTTTAGTATAAGTAATTATTTAAATGATCCTATACAGTTTATCATAGGATTTGGTGTAGTTTGGGGTTTTGCAAAGGAATAATATAACAAATATAATTTTATGATATTATATAATAGCAAATCACCCAAAGAATTACGTACCGAGTACAAGAAATCTGTCCACATACTAGAAACCAAAGACTGCCGCTGAGGGCCTGGACTCCCCAGTAATGACTTGCATGCAACCAGCTGAAGATTTACAGCCTCAAGCAATGCTTTCCACAAGTCCAGCTGGTGGCCCAGAGTCCAGGACAAGGTCTCATGCAGGTCTGTTTCATGGATCCGTGCTGGGAAGGCCCAAAGGTCAGTGGTGGAAGCTAGAAAGTCTATGCCCGCAGGCTGAAGTATCTGTGCCAGCAGGCTGGGTTATCTGCCCTGGAGCCGGGAAGCTGTGCTCTTGGTAAGCACCAGAGCTCCCCCACAAAGCACCATAGCCATCTTCAGCAACTGTGGGGCTCCGAGCTCCTCCAACAGTGAAAGCTGAGTTCCCGCCAGGAAAGTCAACGCGATGAGTTTCCTCAGGAGACTGAGCACCGTCTTCCCTTCCAGAGGCGTGAAGTGGAGCTCAGGGTGAGCACCAGCACTTCCTCAAAGAAATTCACAGCCACCCTCAGTGATGATGAGGTCCCAAGCTGCTCTTCTGCTGAGAACAGCCAAGTTCTTCAGGAAAACCAGCATGAGAAGCTTCTGCATCACAGCGGCCCGAGAGCCAGCAGCTTCCAACGGCTGCAGTAGCTTCTCCAGGTCTCTTCCCTGGCAGCCTCGCCTTTCTTTTCCAGTTCTGCACCTTCTGCTGCTTGCAGAAGTCCTCAGGTGGGCCTCCCTTACCCAGTACCACACTGGTTCATTTTAGCTGGGTGTAGCAGGTGACCGCCTGTTGGCAATCCACCACAGGCTTCAACTTTCTGTAAAATTTATAGAAACAGCTATGGAAGGTTTGCTATTCTGCTGTCTCTTGTTAATAATGACTGTGGTCATTTGTGGAGTCAAAATTAGATATGACAGAGAAAGTGAAGTTAAGTTGCATGTTATGGTTTGTCCTCCCAGAGCCTCATGTACATCGTGGGGCTGACAAGCACATGGCTTGAGGGGCGGGGCTGCCAAGTGCATGGCTCTGGGGGCGGGGCTTGAGGGGGCGTGGCCAAGAGAGCCGCTAACTGTTAAATGGACAGCACGCGTTGTTAGAGGTCCTATCCCCACCCCCCCAACACACACCGCGTGGTGGTTTCGCGCGAAGGCATGGAGCAGATCATCCTGGACACGGCAGCGCCCCAGCTCATCCTCCAGTCCCTATAAAGCGAGGGGCAGTGTCTTGAAACCTCCAGGAACTGTGAGCTAAATAAACCTTTTCTCCCCTAAGTGTGTGTGTTGGGTATTTGTCCAAGCAATGACAGAATAGTGACTAAAACATTGCATTTTCCCTTATCTATCAAATTAACCAATAATTGGAAGGAAGCAAAATGGGATTTTAAAAGATAAGAATCTCTCTTTTCAATTGTAGTATATTATCTGCCTGAGATTTACTTTAAGATTCTAAGCGGCATACTCCATCTCGATTTGCTTCTCCCTTTCTGAGAAAGTAACAGAAACACTAAAAAAAGTCACACGGTGCTTTCAGTTACCTGATAACTAACATTAGAATCAATCGATCTTTCGCCTCAGCAAAAAATGTATGCAGCCTGGATCCTCAAATATGTAAATAATCTTACCTATGGAATATGCATATACAAAACCTTTCAGTCCTTGTTACATGGATTCCCCTAAACTTAGACAGAGGAAAGTGCTCTCCCATGTATGCTACCCACGACCTCTGGAACAGCTTTGGAAGAAAGTTCCTGGCACCACAGGTGCAGATCAGAAACTTTTCCACTTCTACTTCTTGACTCTCAATTAATTTTTATTAATAATAACCTGACTGCTACTTCTATAGCCAATGGATAACTAAAAAATTAAATATTATATCGAAGGAATATTGTAATTATAATTTTCCAAAAGACAGGATATAGCAATATCATTAAGAAGGATATTTTTTCTTTTCAATAAGTGATTGTATGATGCTAGTGAATTTTCTCAACAACTATTCTCCTTACCTAAAATTAGCTTCAACTCCCTAAGCACTGACATGCATGAGTACGAGTATTTTATTCAGATTAATAAAAACCTATGTTTCAGACTTTGAAGTAAATATTCTACTTTGTGCCAATGTCACGATTCTGGTGCCAAATTAGCTTGGCAGTCCTGGGTACTGTGAGGTGACAGGTTAGTAGTACTTTCACAAAGAACTTCAGCTTATACTGCTCCAGATGATGTCCAATGAGTAACACTACAGCGTCATCCTCTAAAATGGTCTGGCCTTCCTTCTCAGAGCACGTGGCCTGTGCCATCCACTTGCTTTAATATAGGCAGAAGATGGGAACATGACGAGGCTGTTGACCAGATTACTTTGTCAGCTGGTGAAGGACGGTCACTCTTGTCATTCTCTTGTGTGCGTGAGGACGGGAAATCAGATTCTTCCTGGCTGGCCTTAAGTTAAAACAACCCTTCCATGTTTGAACTGCCCATGAAGGGCAAAGGTCTAATAAGGACAGATGGACCCCGGGGGGCGGGAAGGGTGTTTTCAGTTCCTTTGCATATATTATGAAAAGGGGGACACCATCGTACAGATACAACAGCAGCATCCTGTAATAATAATTATTACAGGATCTCACTATGCGGCTTGGACTCAGAGTGAGCCCCCTGTCTCAGACTCCCTAGTGCCGGGATTACAGGAGTGTGCCACCACATCTGGTTTCTGAGCTGGTAGGGTGTGCCCAAGTTTCCAGGGCCGGCCTGGCATACAGAACCAGGAATTGAACTTGGGACCTTGCGCTTGTCATGCAGGTGCTTAGATGGCCAAGGTGTATCCCCAGCCAGCGTCCTTTAATTAATGTGTCCTTTTGTAAACTTGAAGGAAGGCTTGAAAATTCAGATCAACCACAAAGCTGCTTCATTCCTTGTGGGAACTTGTTGCCTGATTCCTACAAACAAAAGGCTCTCCCTTGGCCACACTGAAAAGTGCAGAAGATATAAGCTGATAACAATATAATTAAATGTCACTGAGTTATATTCTTAGAAGTAGGTTATGCTAAAGAAAACTATGAGAAAATTTTCTGGGGGCTGGGAAGATAGCTCAGTAGAATAATCGCTTGCCTGGCAAATGCAAGGACCTGAGTTCAACTTTCTTTTTACTTTGTTCCATCATTTTAGGTTAAATTTTTCCCTACAGAATCCAGCACAAAGTTAAATTCATAGATTAACATACTTATTTGCATGATGAAATGAAGCAATTCTTTTAGTTTTCATTAAATATTTCCAATGCTAAAGTCAACTTTACAAGTCAATATCTCCTTTCTGCGGTGTTGAATGCAGATATCTACACTGAGAAAGATGTTTCTGTTCTACCCGACACGTTGCTTTCAGGAAGGTGTGTGGCTTGGGTCACTGGGCATTCATTATCAGTCATCAGACTAGCATATTTCAAGTGACAATGCTAGGCACCTATGATCTCTTGTGAAATATTCATTGCAAATTATACACAATCAATTCCAGATCACAGAAAAGCACTGAGTTTTCAAGGCAGAATTTTGGGCATAGGGAGACCATGTAAAATTTCTCCAGCTTCACAGCATCTTCCAAGACTTTTTCCTGTCTGCTCGTATCAGCCGACACTTCAGCTTAGTATCTGTCTCTCACATAGTTGGCGCCTTTAAGGTGTCTGGGGAAGCCATGAAAGTTTTGCTTCTGTTGTGTACTGTTTGGCTTAGTAAAGTAGAACCGGATTACATTCACAGAAGCTAGTTGAATCCAGAAGTACATTAATTAAATAATTCAAATATTTGTAATTTTCAAAAATTGTATTTTAATATTCCCTGAGAAAAGAAAACCCACAATGAAGGCCGGACATTGTGGTCAAGCAACTTGAATAAACCTTGGTGGCTGTTAATTTAAGCTTTTCTGAGCAGATACTGATTTTTTATGCATGCGTCACCATTTTATTTACATACAAAATTATTGCATTTGACTAAAACACGTTTCATAATAACATATTAAGGTTTCAAACCATATTTTAGAAACTTGAAAACTACATGAAATGATCATTATACATAAAAGTAATTACAAAAATTAGAATCTTTCCAGTTGATTACATTCTGTGCCAGCCGCTGAAATTATTGCTGAAGCGTTCTGGTGAACCAATGGTAACGTTACACGAAACCTTTTCTTCTTCGGAACCATCATACTGTACCAGGCAGTGTTCTAAATAAAGAAGAAAAGATACACAGGTAATTACAGATCACTGTGTACAAAAGGAGAGGCAAGCACAGAGAAATTACGCATCGTTATGGATTATGCTAGGAGAAGCTGACAGGAAGAACTCGGGAAGCAAATGAATAGGCCTCGAGAGACAGTTTTCTTTTTTAAAATTGTTTTTTATTTACTCATTTATTTCTGTACAAAGTCTCACTAGGCAACTTGTACTGGGAGTGATCTTCCTGCTTTCAGCCTCCCAAGCGCTGGGATTATAGGTGAACACCATGACACCCTGACTTGGTAGCCGGGGCCAGGCCAGGTGTGGTGCTGGGTACCGAACCCTAAGCCCTGTGCTTGCCTAAGCAGGCACCTAATCCACTGAGCTATCTTGCTGGCCCTCAGGAGCACTTTCCTGGAAGACAGGTTTTCCACAGATGAAGCAGGGAATGATTTCAGTAAGATTCGAACGCATTACATTTATTGAAGGAACTGACGAGAATGCTGCAGCAATGAGAGCTTGGGGCTTGCGTTCCTGAAACTAGACGGTCCCATCCGGTGCTGGCTAGGCCCAGCACACTCGGCAATGTCGTTTTGATTGGCAGAAAATTTGCTTCACAAAACAGGTTGTTAAAAATGGAAAGAAAACACCTTTCTGACAATCATAAAAGACTTTGTTCCACCTTAACTTTAATCTGTAACATACAAAAACTTGAAGTTGTCCCAAACTTACTTTTAGTGTCATTGTCTTTTTCTATTTTGGGCAATTCATTATCTTTTAGCAGAATATTAGTCCCCGGGTGTTAGAAATCAGGCTATACAGCAGGAGGTGAGTGGCAGACAAGGGGGACAAGTGACAAGCTTTATCTACATGAAGTGATTTAAGGCTATGAACTTCAAATGCTGGAGAATTTTCATCAGTTTTCAAAATGGCATGAAGTCCATCTGAAATTTTTCAGTTAGCAAACTTTTCTCTGTAGATGACACAACGCATTCCCTCAACTTCAGAAGCAGCATCTTTGACCCAAGTTGTGACCCCAAAAATGTTGGGCTCTCAGGGCTGCCGCTCTATCAGTGGATACAGCAAAGCGAAAACACCAATGCTGTTTTCATGCTATGCAGTGATTAACACAGCTGAAGAGATCTGCAGTCTTGGTGAAAGTTGGCAAAAGCTCCCCATAATCCAGGTGACACAGACATTCCTGATAAATGGACTACACAGAAACAAATACTGAAGCCAGGTCAACCTCAGTGACTTGTCAACTTGGATCTCACTTTCGCTATCCGATCTTGTTCCTCCCAGATAAGTGGTGGCATTAGATTCTCATGGAACACAAACTTGACATGAACTTCACAAGGGTCACTGCACTCTCCTTGGGAGATCACATGTCACGTGATCTGCAGTGGAGCTGAAGAAGTGTTGCAGAGCCTGAGGAATGACTGTGAGGACAGCTAACCTTCCGGAAAGTTGACTGCATGCAGACCGGAAAACCTCATTTTCTTCCTGACTCACCACAAAGCTCTATGAGTTAGCGGCAGGTGGAAATTGAGCTCCATCTGGTGATTACCTCTACAGTGGCCCCTGAATCAACATCCTTATATTGTACAGCTGTAACTCATGGCAGGCTTTCAGTTAGAATCTGAAATTTATTGCAGTCCACAAGTGTTCCGCCCATTATTTTAGTCACTACTTCTGTCTGTGAATCCTTCTTGCACTGGGTACTTGTCTTGGTTACAGTTTTGCTAATTGTACAAGGCAGTGAGGGCTAAAATGAATAAAACACATATGCACTTGGTCTACTTTTTGAAAAGGCATAAAGATTCAATGATAAGAAAGAAGACGTCCAAGCAAAGGAAAGCTACCTTGCAGAAATGCCAATGGGCCTCCTTCAATCATAAGTTCATCGAAATAGGTGCTTCCCACGTTCTTTAAGCCCACTTTGTCTAGGTGAAGATTAGTTATCAAACTAAGCCACAGAAGCTTCAAATTTGCTCGACAATTTGAAGACAGGCAACCCCCATGAAAAGAGAAACCTTTAGAGCTATTCAGAAACAATAAAAAAATATGAACATGAAGAACACAAGCGCTATGTGGAGTAAACTTGTTCAAATATTGGTGCACTGAGAGTATCGTTCTTGGTGGCCAAAAAAAAAACCATGAAAGCTAAAATACATTTCAGCTGTGATAAAGACTTGGTTCTTCCTGCTGCTAAGAAAATCTATCCTGAAATTTCAGAGGAAGCCGCAGTTCCCCAGGTGGCACCTGTGTCTCCTAGCACCCTAAGGAGATGGATTGCCAGCAGCCAGGACAGATTCCCAGAGGTGCTTAATGAGTCAGCACATCATGCAAGGTGTGCCACTTCTGCTGACAAGTCACTAACGTTTACATGGCTTCAGTATTTGTTTCTGTGTAGTCCATTTTTCAGGTGTGTCTGCATGACCTGTGATGTGGAGCTTTTGCCAACTTTCACCACAGCTGCAGATCTCTTCAGCTGCGTTAGTCACTGCATAGCATGAAAACAACATTCGTGTTTTTGTTTTGCTGTATCCACTGACAGAGCGGCAGCCCTGACTGCACAGATTTTTTGGTGTCACAACTTGGGTCAAAGATGCTGCTTCTAAAGTTGAGTGAACGCATTGTGTCATCTACAGAGAAATGTTTGCCAACTGAAAAATGTCAAACAGACGTCACGCCATTCTGAAAAATGTGATGAAAATTCTCCAGTATCTGAAGTTCATAGCCTTAAATCTCTTTTGTTTGTACAGCTCTGCTAGACAGAAGCGAGACGATTTTCTAAAGATAGATCAATGGTAAGAGTATTTAGTTATGAACATCACTTCTCAGAATTCTTGTAGAAAAATGTCACCCTATTTCAGCGACACAGGTAGTGTTGCAGTACTTACTTCCGCAACCTGCTCAGCCTGCCCAGCAAACTCAATCTGCCATTTCAGGGACGAACAACACATGTGCTCCACTCAACAGAGAGTGTTGTACTGGAAGCCAGCCTGCAGTTATGGAGCAACAGCTGTGAAGTTATCTAGTTCCCGTCACCCAAGCTTGTCCCAAGGGTGCTTTAGTATACAAAGTATTAGTAAGCTAATACTTGAATGGACCCATGAATGATTTGAAGAAATACAGTTATTCATTTGTTAAAAAAAATAAATGAAAGCATATTTGCACAGTTGAAAGGTAAACTGAAAGATAGTGGCAAAGAGACAACAATAAGTTACTCTGTAAAGAAAATACACTGAGAATAAAAATATTAAAGTATGGAGGAGAGAAGCAATGGGAAACAATATGAATGGTATTTAAAAATCAAGGGTAAATACAAAACTGCTCATAAATAGTCTGAGGCTTGAAGATTGCTCGAGTGAAGCATAACATTTTCACTGGTGACATCAGGCAGCACAGTACGAAGGGAGCAGCAGAATGAAATATGAATGAAACAAGGGGAGAGGGCCATGTGGCTGTTTAAAAAATTGAATTCCACTAAAATACAACACAGAGGCAGATGTCTCTGCTATAGCTGGTCAGCCAGCAAGGGACCCGTTGAAAGTGAGGTCTAATAGACAGCAAAATTCAAGTTCACTAAACCCTCGTAGGCCATGGCAAACAGGTATTATGCCATGCAAAATTGACCATCACTGAAAGACAGAAATTAATTGCCAGCATTAACTTTTAAAAGAAACAATATGCCTACTCTGTACAGGACATAATGTAAGGGTTAAGGGGCCATTTACAAACCCAAGAAGTTATCCAAGACAGAGATATAGCAAAATAGGAAAGTAGGAAAGAGGAAGAAAATAGAAATAAGGAGGTGCCTTCTGGGCTAAATATTTGGTCTAAAATCTGCTGGTATTATTTTAAGGTAGACTTTTGAGTTTTGTCTATAGATTGTATATAGGGTAAGAAAAAGAAATAGAAATAAAGATGCTGTCTTGAGCCATTC
>PVJA010023023.1:0-33551 GCA_004027025.1 Myocastor coypus
AGAGAGAGAGAGAGGCCAGGAACCAGCTTCTTGGGACCGGGAAGATAGTTCAGTAGAATAAGCGCTTGCCTGGCAAGCACAGGGTCCTGAGTTCAATCCCCAATATCCCCAATACCATAAAAAAGGCCTTAATATAGAGAACTTCTATAACCCAACATTACACCTCAAAGTTACTTAGTCTAGCTTTTAAATGTTTTGCGTACTTGTATAAAACTTACGTGCAACAATGCAGAAGTTAATAGTTTTGATGTATCTATTTGAGAATGTAAACATATGCCCAAAAAACATCATGTTGTGTACCACAAATGAAGTCAATTTTAGTAGTCAATGAAATAATAATTCTAGCATATAATAAACAGCCTAAATTAGATCTTCAAGTTAATATGGAAAGTATAATGACATTTCTTTCTTTCTTTCTTTCTTTCTTTCTTTCTTTCTTTCTTTCTTTCTTTCTATTTTAGGGAAGGGTCTACAGGGTGTTCAGGGTCTCACTACTAGGTCTCATTCCTACTGATCTGCCTGTTTACAGCCTCCCGTTGGCTGGGATTACAGGCACCACCATGCCCAGTCTCAATTGCCATCTCAGTGTACACCATAGATGGGGCCTGGATCACCATTTCTTGAAAGCAATTAGATTCAGAATCACTATTTGATAGAGCAGTTATATTCCATGTATATACTCATCTGTTAAAATCATCCGATTTTATTTACTCATTGCCATAGAAGTATCACTTATAGTAACTAAGGTGTAGAAAAACTCAAACATCCATTTATATATATATATATATATATATATATATATATATATATATATATATATATATATATATGTAGTACAGGGCCTACAGAGTCTCACTATGCACATACACATCGGACTTGTAGAGATCCTCATGTTTTCAGCCTCCCAAGAGCTGGGATTGCAGGCGCATGCCACCACGCGGGGTCTCAGTGTCCCTCTCAGCATGCCCAGTGGTGGAGCCAGTGCAGCATGTTGTGCCGAGGATCAAACTCCTGTCCTGTGCTTACCAAAGCAAGTGCTTAGTCAGTGAGCCATCTCGCTGGTGGAAATACAGTGGCGTGTGATGGAACCGATTGCAAAGGGCATTATATGAGCATTTGTCTGTGAGTACTTCAGGCACAAGCTGTGCAGACAGACAATACGGAAGTACACAGAATGCCCAGCACCGTGAGGAGACTGTGCAGTCTGCTCTGTGAGAACGAGCCCAGTCTCACTGGCCACCCAGCGGAACGCCATGTGGACAACGCAGTATTTGTGATTAAAACATGGTCTTTGTCTCTGCAAGCTGATTGCTCAGTGAGAGACATAGCCAGCCCAGCCTTTGTGAGACGGCCTTGATGAATCTGGGTATTAACTGCATCCTTGTCCTTCTAGTCATTTAATACATAAAGTCACTCTTTATTCCTGTTGTTCCAGAAAGCAAATAGAGTCCTAATCTGACATTTGTAGTCCACGGAGTACAAGATATAGATATCTTCACAGAAGTCTAAAGCTACTTTACTAGCACATTCACGTATGTGTTGGTTTAGTTGTTCAAAATATATATATATATTTTTTTGTACCAGAAATTGAACTGAGGACCTCAGGCTTGCCTGAAGGATGCTGTGCCACTGGGCTATATCCCATCCCAGCACATTTGTTAAACGCTGTCATTTGTGTATTTTCTAGGCACCCTTTAAAGCTATGACAGGGCTGGGGAGACAGCTTGGCAATCTAAGTGCCTGCCTGGCAAGCACAAGGAGCAGAGTTCGATCCCTACTACTGCATGCCATGCAGGCCCCAGAACCTCAGGCACACCGGGCATTGCGCAGCAAGGTCCTGTGCCAAATAAATAAATAAATAAATAAATAAATAAATAAATAAATTTTTAAAAGAAAATTATATAAATAAATAAAGTCATGATAAAGAGCAACTTATCAGGTTACATCAACAAATAAATCCGTTTCATATTTCCAGTCCTTGAACTTCAGTAAAACAATGGTTCTCAATTTTAATGTGCATACAAATTATCTAGTGATTTTAGGAGAATTATAAATTCTGATCGAGTAAATACAAGATACGATGTTCTCGCTGACGCAGTCTGTTAACCTTTCTTCATATTACTCATGCTTTGTAGCAGTGTCCCTTGGCATGGTTCCCGGCAGGATTATCAGCTTCATGGGCACAAAATTTGCATTTTGGTTTCCCGTACCCCATTGTACTGCATTAGCCTCAGAGGCTCAGCTATGAGACCTCTGTATGGCTGTGAGGCTAGCTACAGCTCAACGAATACCACGTGCCCCTGGGGAGGAACGTAAATTGGCGCAGCCAGTCACTACGCAGAGAGGTAGGAAGGCTAGTCACAAAACTGACCCTGGAGCTGCCGTGTGTCCCGGCTCTTCCTCAACACCCAAGGCAACTAAAGTCAGCACAGCATGCGCACCCTTGTGTCACAGCACCACTCCGGCTATCCAGGCCAGCCCATGTGCCAGGGGATGAGTAGGTAAACAGATTTGGAATACATGCACGATGCAGTTCAGCCATAAAAAGGACAGAAATCACATCGCTTTGATGAAAAAGAATGGGCCTTCAGGGGATCACGTCCAGGGAAGGGAACCAGACAGAGAGAGGCAACTCTTGGCACTTTTTTCTCTTATGTTCGGAATGGAGGATAGAAAACGATGACACGCAAGTAAGAGGGGCAGGGAAGAGGGGACAAGGAAATAGAGGGTGATGGTGGATAGCTGTGGGGCTGGACAGAGGCACAGCACTTTCTGTGCGGCTGTGAAGTGGAACCATGTAGACCAGTGTTTGATGCAACGAACACACAATAACAGCATCTTGTTTTATATTATGCTGAGAAAGCTCATAGAGTTTTGCTTCATTAACTGTAAGCTACCTCAAAATCTAGATTCCATTAGCCAACCTCGCAAACTATCAGCACCATTTGTCAGTGGTTTCAGGCCAACCTACGTGGCCTGGATCCAGAGCTCATGGTATTCTCGGAAAGAAATTCAGCCTAAGCAAATTGTGTCTCGTTTCCTAGCGTTTACTGCTTTTAGAACTGACTGGCATAGGTGCTCTCCAGCTCTGCACCAAGTGTGACGATGTCTTCCACTTATATTTGCATGTTCGTCTACTAAGCTTGGACTCAGATCTTGTATTTCTGTCTAGGCTGAGGGCTAACATTTTTTATAAACCACAGGCAATGAAGTATGGTGAAATTGGGCCTTTGAGGAACTACCTTCAGCTTGTAAGAAAGCTGTTCATGTGCAGTTCTTAGAAAAGCTGTTCCGAGAAGGCTTATTATTTAGAAACCTGCAGAAGAGTTAATGCACAGCCTGAGTGGACACAGAGGTCCCTGTTCTCAGCTTCACTAGCTGTCCATCGGACTTCTCTGGGTCTCTTCATTTCCTACTCCTACATGGTAGCACCATTTCTTTGGCTCAGTGGACAAGAATAGGTGTGACTTCATATGGCCCTGCATCTCAGAATTATTTACCATCACAGAAAGATGTGCTATGGACAACTTGGATTTCCCCGTATGTACGCTTGTTATATTATTCCATGGTGGCTAATTTCACATTTTCTCTCTGTACATTTTCTGACATTGCCCAGGGAAACCAAATACAACCATAATTACTCCTGTTGTCATAGTGATTAAATACTTCAGTCAATTGATGGTCCAATATTCAACACCTGCACTTCAGCTCATGTACCACAGGTGATAATTTCAGTAATTGTCATGTTATCTGTGGCATGTATTAGCCAGATGTCATTTAGATTACCTGTTCCCAGCAAGAGAGGCTACCTCTGGCTTCTCAAAAATATGCACAGTGCAATCCAAAAATCTCATTAGGGGATTTTTTTGTCCTTGGAGACGAGTCAAACACCAATTACAGCATTAGGTAGCAGGGAAGCAAGGATTCATCACTCCCAATTTAGGCGGATTGAGTGTGGGCTTCATAAAAGAATGCTTCACAGAACTGTGGCTAGATTATAGGTAAATCAGCAAATGTAATGTCATCCACCGAAAAGGGGGGAGGTTAGAAGAAAAATGCCTTCATAAAATAAAACAACAACACAGAACCCAAAAGAGCGCCACACAACCAAAGCTGCACTTGTAGTTGGGGGCAGCTAGGTTCCAGAAAAACAAGGGCCACGAGCCAAGGCATCACATGGCTGGCCCTTGCTCACTCATTTTCTTTCCTTGTGCATTGATGGAGGACAGCAGAAAGGCTATGGGGCCTGTTATGGTCTGCGTCTAGTTATCCCTCCAAAGCTTCATGCAGTCATGGGGCAGAACTCTAGAGTTTGTGATTAACTCATGATCCTCTGGGGTTATAGAGGTGAGTGCTGCTGGGATTGTGGGTGTGCGTACTACACCCAGCCTGGGGTGGAGGGCCTGCATGCAACTTAAAGGACACGGCCTTGCTGTCGGTAGTCGCTGCTGCTGTTACTCCTCTCTCTGCTCTTGCTGTTTCCCTGCCCTCTGCCACCATGAACTGCTGCCCTCTGCCATGTGCCACTCTGCCTCGGAGAACGAACTGAAACCTCCGTTAATTGTCAGCTAAATAAACCTTTTCTTTCCTCAGGCTGGGTGTTGGGTACTTGTCCCAGAAACAAGAGAAGAGTAACTGCAATAATGTCTCCGAGAACACCAGGGTGCAGGAGACTGGGTGTGAAGGGGAACGACTCTAGATACTCTCTGCTAAGTTGGTCTTTTTAGTAGAACACAATACAGTGAATTTTCAACATGGGTGCAGGCAGGAAGGAGGAGAAAATAGTGAAAGAAATCAGAATGATCAGCTTAGGACAATGGAAGACAGAGGATGGAACAAGATAGTACAGTAACAAGGGCCATGTCATTAAACACATGAAAGCTGTGGCATTATGCAGTGACATGAATATTTTTCTTAATGGATTTCCGTGAAAATCAGCTTGTACTACATCAATTTGTATGAAATGATATGTATTCTGCACCCATGTCTCTCTGCTGATTCTCACAATTTCCTGTACATTTCAAACCCAAGGCTGATGACAATGAGCTTATTTGTCTAACAAACACACATTTTGAAGGAGACTAGATCTACGTGTTTTGATCCCATGGTTAATATTTAGAGCATTACATATTCCTGCGATATTCTTCTCCAACCTGCTATGCATATAAACTAGTTCTCCATTTCCTTTTAGAAAAATATGCATGTCACCTAACATCACTGCTATTAACACTTCAAATATTAGGAACCACTCATGGCTGCCTCTCCAACCATCTCTTTGGCTTCCTGTGAGTAACACCGAGTCAATTAACAGGATGAACTGCTAGATTCCAGTACTAAGGAAAACGGGTTCAAGAGAGTCTCGTCATGTCTTTATGATGAATACACTGAGCAGAGCCTACTTTGGCCCAAATTTCTTCGGCAGGGTACATGTGGGAAACTCCTCGCACAAGGAATTTTTATCTTTCCTCTTGCAATCATTCTCTACACATGGGCAGATCTCCTCATATAGAGAGCTAATGATGACCTATTTAAGAGAATGCTTAGTGAATGTTGTGACAATGATTGTTACTATTATATTTCTCCTCCACAGAAAATCTTATAAAAAATTGTTGACTGGATATTACCGTTCTCTCATGTGTTTGGACATATTCCAGTCATGCTGTCATTTCAGCACCTCACGAGAAAGCTTTGATGCAGGTAATGATGTCCGTGGTGTTCAGTTTGACAGTGACTTAATTGTTCAGTTACTTGCTTTATCTGTGACAGTGCATCCGTTTAATCATTCTCTTCTTCCTACACTTCTGCTCACTCACCTTTCTCAGGGCCGTGAACACTCCTCCTTTGTTGGCTTTTTTCGACTTCATTATATACTGGTTTTCTGCTCTGTTTGAAAGTCTTTGTTTCAATCACTTCATTCTTTATGGAGTATCGTCATTCTCTTCCACTATCTTACTAAAGCTCATCTCTACCTTGAGTTATGATTCACCAATTATTTATCTTTTATTTACTTATTTATTTGGTACAGCGTCTCACTATACAGCTCAGACTCTTAATGACCTTCCTGTCTCAGCCTCCCCAGCGCTGGAATTACAGGCATGCACCACTATACCCAGTTTTGTTGGCCTGTACAGCACGCTTGGGTTTCCAGGGCTGGTACTGGACTTGAAGCTAGTTCCTTGCACTTGCTAGGCTGGCACTTAGACTGCTAAGCTATCTCCCTAGCCATGACTCACAAATGTAAAACTGTGTTGTAAACTCTCATTGTAGAAAAAATGTTGCGTGCTTTCTTTACAATTGTACCCAACATTCCAGGGACCAACTCAAATCAGAAATCTGATCTGGATCCAGGGTGCTCTGGATCTTTTGATTAATTCACTCATGATACTTTCCTGTATCAGTTCAATAAATCTTCATTGTTCTCAATTTTCCAAGCAGAAGAAAAAAACATAAAATTCCAAGCTGAGTTCATTTCCTTTCCATCGCCATACTGTCTTGGTGTTCAAATTGTCATCTTACTTGGTAAACATCACAAACTTATTTTTAAAAGTATCTTTATTGTCTCCAAGTTTCTTTAGGCTGATTCAATTCTTTGCCTGGACCTCACAATAGATTCCTAAATGGTCTTTCTGTTTTTAGACCTTACCTGACCTCAGTCCATTTTCAAGGTAACTGCTTAAATTATGCTTTGTAAAGTGGTGCTCTGTATAAGTTAGTGCAGAAGTCTCCAATTGCCCCTGATTTTCCAGAAAGTAAAAGCTAAAACTTTACAGTATTCCAAAAAGTCTGGCAGGATTTGGTTCTTTCACTTAGAAAACCATGGCTATTTCTCAACACAACAATAACCTTCCTGTCTTACTCCTTCATGTTGAATACAAACCTAGAACTTTCCACTCTTTAACATCCTCTGGTTTGTACTCCAATATCATTTTTACAATGAGACCATATGTAATAGCACTGTTTAATTATCTACCATAAAATATATAATGTAATTGTTTGGGTTTTTCTACCTCACTCAACAACCCTACTTCCGGTAAACAATTCCTTGGTTAATATTTATATACTCCTGAGGAAGAATTATAACTCTATTTAACCTCATGAAAATTTTGAAATTTTTTGTTGGATTCTCTCATTCTCTCTGTCTCTCTCTTTGTCTGTCTTTCTCTCTCTCTTTCTCTCTCTTTTACTCTATCCTCTGGCTCTGGCTCTGGCTCCCTCTGAACTGGTTAGTATATGAAGCTGAAATTTAGAAAAATAACAAAAAGAAAAATTAAGATCATATTTCATTGCTAATGGGTGAATTCTCATCATAATATCAATTTTACCAAATCACATATCATGTTATCCCATATTTAGTCTCATTTTTCTCCAGTTTTATGGAAGCTATTACATACTCTTTTGTAGCATATTCAATTAAAAGAGATATAAATACATTAATAAAAGAAAGCAAATATATATCTTATTGGATATTTTTCTTGTATTTACGGTATTAGATATATAATTAGCCATTTACAAAAGAAAATTATGACTATGCAAATTAAGTTCTGAATAATTTTATCCAACAATTTCACATAATACATTTCTGTTTACTTCCAGAATGAATAAATGTTCTTGCACAGGTATATCAGAAGTCACGTGTAGGAGTATGTGCCTGTGTTTGCATGCACATGTATAGGAAATCTTTCTCCCTGAATGCTGCAAAAATGAACACACATAAATATATACTCACATGTATTATTAAAAATACATTTGAGTATGTATAAATACACCAATGTTCCTGCTTGGAACATAGAACTCAGCTATTTAAATTTCACAAGCAAAGCTCTATCCTGACATTTTCTTTCTTTCTTCCTTTCTCTCTCTTATTTATTTATTTATTTATTTTTTTATTTTAGGGAAGGGCCTACAGGGTGTTCAGGGTCTCACTACTATATCAGATTTGCAGTGATCTGCCTGTTTACAGCCTCCCAGGAGCTGGGATTACAGAAGTACACCAGCACACCCAATCTCAGTTGCTATCTCATCCTCCCCCACTCCCTGGCAAGCTCCCCACCCGGGCAAGGCCCGCACAGCAGGCCCAGGGGAACCCCTATGGTCCCTGAGCCTGCTTCCTGGCACTTGAATCCACTGAGCTATTTGGCCAGCCCCCCATGACATATTTTTGTAGGTAGCTAGAAGTAGCCATTCTGTGCAGCATGAAGCAACATTAATGGAGCAACCTGAGTTTCTAGAACAAAATTTAGCAATCAGCGTTCCATCACAGCATTGTGAACTTGAGTTTTTAGAAGAGTCAGTTCTTTTTCATATTACAGAAGATACAATACAAAGCTCAAGTTTCCTCCTTTAGAGGTCTATGTCTTCGAAAAAATAAGCAACACCATTTTGTTGTAAGCAGCTGAGTTAGATTAAAAATACAAGCAGTCACATAGGGCAGGACCCTCAAAAGAGCCAGTATGGAAGACCCTGCACCTGTGGGAGAGGCAGGTATTCCCACAGTGGGACAGACCTTGAGACAAGAGAGTAAGCAAATGCAACTGTCCACCTCCCTAGGGATAGCCATCAGGGACTGACACTCTGAATAGATATCAATCACCTTGAAAAGGCCAGGAAGAGTCACTAACCCAACCCCCTCCAGGAAAAGCCACTGTTCTGTATTCACGCCCACTTGCTACAGGACTGGCTTCCTCTTTAGATCCCAATTTAAGCAATCTTACCTGAGCAATTGCACCTATCACGTTATTGGTTGACCATAGTTTTGTTCCACCTCAGGCACAAGTTCCCATGTTTTCTTTTTTACCTAGACCCACTGAGCACACAGTGTTGCTCTATGAAAATACCCCAAAATGGCCGATTCCCCAGGAACTCAACTGAGTCCCCTTCTGTCTGTCTCTCACACAGGGGCTTTCTTTGCCTCAATACTTATATTCTGCGCTTGACCTCTGTTGCTCCTAAAATTCATTTTTAAATATGAAAGAACACAAACTCGGCCCAGGTATCTTTCTTGTTGGCATTTTCATTCCCCTACATCAAGAGACATCTATAAAGTAAGATACACTTTTAAGTCATTTATAGGAAAGTGGATGTAAATTGAATTTATATTATGAATAAGTCCAACATACAGAAGTAAATATTATATGGTTTCTCTTATGTGAGAAACTGAAAAGATAAATAATTTAAAGGACAAAATAAAAGCGAGATGATAGGACACAAAGAGGTCTATTGTGGAAATGCAAATAATCTGGGATGGGGGATGGGAAAGGGGAAGAAGACATAAAAGGGATGATGATGCAATAGATATGATAATATGATATATAATATGCAAATAATATGATAAATATGCTTAATATGCCTCACAAACACATATTAGTGAAAAATTCTTAACAACAAAAACATCATGCTTCAAATATAAGCCAACATAGGGACATGATGGCATCAATTAGTGGAGCTGGCTTTGAAACTACTCAGTAGAAATTGCCATATTTCTATTAAATTCCACATATTTTCCTCATCTCTTTCTTGTCTTCTACCAGCAGCTGAAATGTGTGGGGACACTACGAGAGCTGCAGTCTTAGGGTCCATCACTAGATGTCTCCTCCACACGTCTTTTTTTCGATCCCAGCCCACCCAGTTTTCCCTCCTCCCTTCCCTTCCCCTTCCTTTTTCTTTTCCTTTCCTTCTCCTTCTCCTCCTTTCTTCTAATTCTGTAACTGTTAAGCTAACATACCCATTGTATTAATGCAAACATGTGATATCAGCATTAATAAGTTTCTTCAATTCAATCCTTGAATCTATGGCCTCAGGTGACATAAAAACAAATGCAAATATGCTTGGGGTAAAATGCACACAGAAACGTGCACCTATTCAGAAAGAGAGAAACAGAGAATGCTAAAAGGAATACATTTTAATTTAAATCCTTGTCATAGGAAAGCAGAAGTGTTAGACACAGATATGAACACAAGCGGGTGTAGGACTGAGTGCACCAAAGCCTGAGTCTTCAAAGCCTGAACTGAGATTTGTGGATAATCGCTTTGTCAATTTCGCTGTGACTTAAACAGTGGAAATGATATCTTCCTATGGAAAGTAGAAAAATCACCAGAACAAAAAGTTATTCTTTTGTTTGTTCTTTTTTTTTTTCCCTCTAAAGTCTTTACAGCTTTATAAAATTAGTACTACTGGAAAGAGAAGATCCTCAACCCATGGCATAGGCAGAACTCGATAGCCACTAAAAATAGAAGATCGTTTTGAGAAGAAAAAAAGCAACATCTTAAAAGCTGTCAGAAAAAAAGTGGGGAAGCTGGGCATGGTGGCGCACACCTGTAATCCCAGCACTCGGGAGGCTGAGGCAGGAGTATCAGTGCGAGTTGGAGACCAGCCTGGGCTACCAAAGGGAGCTCAAGGCCAAACTGAACTGCATAGTGAGACCCTGTCTCAAAAAGACAAAAAAAAAAAAAAAAATGGGGAAAAACCATGGCTCTTATGAAATGAACCATTAGGGTCACAGCAGATTTCTCAACAAAACTATAAAGGCCAAGAGCACTTGGAATGAAGTGTTTCAAGTCCTTAAAGAAAACAACTGGCAACCCAGTATTTCAAAAGTGATGAAGAATTAAGGACGTGCCATGAGAGAGAACAATGCTAGGGACTATGAACTCCAGAGCACCATTCTAGGAGACATGGGATAGCATCCTGGCAGGGACAGCCAGCCCTCAGCGTCACAGGAACGAACACGCACCAGGCGAGGAAGCAGGGCAGCAGAAAGAGAAAAGGGAAAAGAACGCCGCAACACAGCAAGTTTCAGTCGTAACTCTTAGAACTCAGTAGCTCCACCTTAAAAAGACTTTTTGAAGCTAGAAATAAATTCATAGACTAAAAGCCAAAGCATGGAGGACAGTAAATACTCCATGTGGTAGTACCCTGGAGTAAAGCATGAGCACAGTTGCATTGCAAGGTAAACTTCCTGCTAAAAGCAATCCCAGGAGGCAATGGTGGCCGCTACAGTTGGTAAAGGGAACAATTCACCAGGATCGGAGGACGACTGTACACGCACGGAAACCAAATGTCAGCACACCTCAATGCAGAAAACAAACACTGCGGTATATTAAAGATCAAATAAACCCTGACACAATCTGGGCAAATGAATTCAATGCCTTGTTTTCAAAAATAGATGTATCACAAAAAAAGTCAACAAAACAATGCCAGAACTGAACAAAACCTGTGAACAAAAAGAGACTTAGAAAATAACTGGTAAAAGGGCCAGCGGTATAGCTCAGCAGATTCAGCGCTTACTTAGAGGAAGCGCAGGGGCCAGGGTTCGGTTCCTGGCCCCTCGTGCCGCGCCGGCCCTGCTCTGGAGAACGCTGAGCCAGCAAGACTGGGCGTTGTGGTGCGCATCTGTAATCCCAGCCCTTGGGAGGTACAAACTGGAGGATCACTATGACTCAGGAGTGAGACCCTAAAAAAAGAAAATAACTGGCAAAGAATAGCAGATCCTATGGGACTCAATGAAAGCAATCATAAGACAAAAATTAATTTTTGTCTAAATCTATGTTAGAAAATTTGTGAGCTCAAGTAAATAACTTAATAACATCTCTCCAGATATTTTAAAAATAAGAGTCGTCAAATCCAAATGCTAAAATTACAAGTTCCATTTAAACTACTTCTTCCCCTGCTAGATGTGTTCACAGAAGAGTTGAAGACATCCTAATACAGTGATATTGACATAAGCAAGTTTGTAGAAGCACAATACATAACAGCTAGATATTATAAGCGTCCTATATGGCCATCAGTAGATGCATGAATGAAGAAAACGTGATATTTACATATAGCAGAGTATTACTCTGATACACAGAAGGGTAAATTTGGGGCTGGGGAGATAGCTCGGTGGTTTAAGCACCCGCTTGGCAAGTGCAAGGACCCAAGTTTGATACCCTGTACCATATGTCAACACAGGCTCTTGGACATGCAACCAGGCACAAAATCAGGCATGGTAGTGCACACTTATAATCCCAGCACCAGAGAGGCTGAGACAGGAGGAACACTGTGAGCCCCAGCTGCATCGTGAGACCCTGTATCCAATAGATACATTTTTTTAAAAAAAGAACAAGGATAAAGATGCATCACTTGTAAGAAAATAAGTGCACCCTGGAACCATAATAGTAAGTTGAAAGAATCAGGCATAGAGCACATTGTAGTTTTTTTCTAGGAGAAATTCAATGTACCAAAGAAAGTAAAATAAAAGATAGATGAAAAGAAACAGAGAGACAATTTTTTTTTTCTAAAAGGAAAGGAACAACAGGTGGAAAGAAGTGGGAAGAGATAAAGGAAAAAAAAAAAAAGATGTTAAGTGGATTAAGCTGTGTCCCGTAAGTGAACCAAATACTCGGAGGGAAAGGACTCGCTGTGTATTAAAGATGAGTATTCATGGGATAAACTGGCTTCCATAGCTCTACAGTCTGATGCTTGCTAACCTATGGGTTTTAGTCCAAATCAGGTGGTAATTCACAGGAAATGAACACACTTCTCATGTAAAATAATTTGCAAAAGGTTGTCCTGCTACAAAAGGAAAAAAGGTGTTAATTCAGCCCCAGTTTGATTAAGAAAGTACATAATAGCTTTCTGTCATGAATATATCATTGAAATTCCCAAGGTAACTTTTAAGCTCTGAGAACATTACAATTCATACTTTTAAATGTTTGTCCCATTTTGATTTGAATGTAGATTCACCTATTCAATCCTTTTAGCTTCTTTATTTAAAATCTAAAACCAATCTCACTACACGCAGACTCAAGGTAAATTCGCTGCTCTAGTCACCCTAAAATCACCCTAGAAGCCAATACAGCTCTAGTTAACTGTAGTCAATTTAAAGATTTTTTGAGTGGGGCAATCCAAACATCTCTAGCTGTCACTGAAAGGACTGTCATGTGAGCTACTGTGTTAAGTAGCAAAGGTTTCTTTCTCAGTAAATTTTCCGATAAAACACAGATCTAATCACTAGGAGATATCATCAAGTTTTAGAAAATACAGTATATTGGTGAAAGTGACAGAACTGACATTTGAAATGGTTAAAACTAAGGGAAAGAGACAAAAAACATAAATATTGGATTTGGAAGTGAACGCCAAAAGGGAGAGATATTGCGAAACTTATTGCTTCATTTTTCAAGCTTTCTTTCTTCAAAAAGTTTCCATTGTCAACCTTACAAATGAAACTGGAGGATTTCTGAGATATACTGAAAAACAGAATCTGTGCTTTCATACCACAGTGCTTGAGAATACTGTGCAAGCCACCTTTTGCGACCCACGGGGTACCTTCGTTCAAGCTTTTCTGCATATCTTTATGAGCCAAAGCTTGTTCTCTTATTAGTCGAGAAGACACAGAAAGGATCAGCGCAGTTCTTAATGCTCATGACTAATTATGCCATTAATAATAGCTCACAAGGCCGGGCGTGGTGGCTCACGCCTGTAATCCCAGCACTCGGGAGGCTGAGGCAGGAGGATCGGTGCGAGTTCGAGACCAGCCTGGGCTACAAAAGTGAGCTCAGGACCAGCCTCAACTGCATAGCGAGACCCTGTCTCAAAAAGACAAAAAAAAAAAAAAATAGCTCACAAGTAATTTCTATTTCCATGTTGATTATTTTTATGATTAGATTTGCTCCAAAATAGACTCTGAGACTCTCCACATTTTCCTACATTGTGCAGGTCACGCATGGCCCGATGCATGGAAGAAGAAATGTTGTAAGGTGGAAGAAGAAAAAGAAAAACAGAAAAGTTCTGAGTAACAAAAGGAAGGAAAGACAGAGAGAAGTAAACAAAAGTTGGTGGGTAGAGAGGGACTAAAAAGTAAGACCGTGAAATTGTGGGTAACTCTATCTAAAACCACGCAAAAACATTGTGGCAGCAGAGTTCATTTGCAAGCATATGGGCATAATAAGTAAACATAAAGATTAAACATTTATGAAGAAGCTTAAAAATTTATAAATTAATTTTAGGCTTTGTTGAAAGTCCTTGTATGGTTTTAGTCTGAAAATTTCTTTAATAAATTGCATGGATCGCATTCATGTTTGCATTCTCACCACAGTATGCTATCATAGGGTGAGATGACATGCTACCTGATACGCGCAGTGCTCCCACTGGTGTCTCAGCGCTCACCGGAAGCTTCACGTGGTCCCAGGTGGCTCCGGTCTACAGTGCGTGGTGCTGGGATTGATTGGCGGCACAAGGCTAGGACCTAGGACACAAGCCTAAAGGGAGTGAGTGCCCCCGGCACCACGTGGCCTAGGTAATGAGCAAGGGACAGAGAACGCTGCGGCGGTGGTCCCTGTGTGCTTGCCTCTGCTGCCCGCTGGATGCCACGAGCAGGCTCTCTTCTGTGACGACCCTCTGCCAAGCCACCGTGCTTCGAAGCCAGCTGATGGTAGACAGAAACCTGCGCAGCTGTGAGCTGCACAGACCTTCCTTCCTTGAAATTCGGAGTCAGCAACGAGCAAAGTGACCAAGGTATAGGCTTTTAAAAAGTTACTCATAAATAAAATAAAAAATAACTGGTTCTAATTTTTGGTCAATATGATTATTTGGCATCTGTATGTGACTATATATTATACACACAAATACACAAATTTCAAGGTATGACTATATGACTACTGCCTTGCATTATGTTTTGCTATATTATAATATAAAAATTATATTATATTATATTATATTATGTTATATATAAATTCCATATATATATATATATATATATATATATATATATATGGAATTATATAAAAATTCCACATTCCCAAATGCATTTGTCTCTTTGGGGTCATCCTTTCCAAGATGATGAAAAAAAGAAAGAGCAACAGTCGTGCCAGAAAGGCCCTCGGTGGTGTGCAGCCTATTCGCTACAAGGACTGTGCCGGGTGTGCACCCAAGGATAAGGTCATTAAGAAGTTTGTCATTCGGAACATATTGGAGGCCACCGCCATCAGGGACATTTCCGAACAGAGTGTCTTTGATAGTTAGGCGCTTCTCAAGCTGTGAAGCTGCATTACTTTGCGAGTTGCACCATTCACAGCAAAGTGGTCAGAAATCAATCTCAGGAAGCCCAAGGGACCGGACACCTCCACCCCAGTGTAGACCTGCTGGTGCTGCCCCACGACCTCCAGCAAAGCCCATGTAAGGGGAGCTGGGTCTCAGTGGACTGAAGAAAACTCTCTTGGGAAAGAAATAATAAATTGAATGTTATACTTTTAAAAACTGCATTTGTGCTGTATCTCACCGTGTGGTTAAGTCTTACAAGTATCCCCAATATTTACAGAGTACAAGTGTTCGTATATGCGAGTAAATCCACTGTATGAAACTGAAGGAGGCAGGAAGTCGCTTCAGAAAAAGGTTTTATTCAGCCAGCAAATTCGTCAGAGCCCGCAATACACTATCTCAAAATATGTGTGCTTGGGATACATACTGGTGAACTAATTGAAGCTGACTCGGGAAAACGCGCTGCCCGCCCCCAGTGCCTTCCCAAAAGCGAGACCTAAGTGTACAGAGACCAAACTTTCCCACCTTCCCTCAGCGAAGACGACACTGGACTCTGAGGCGCCAGCAAATGACACTGGGCAGTTTCGGTAGCAAGCTTCACCTGTCCTTTTACTTGGCATGCCTCGCCATTTATCCATTTTCTTAAGGTACTGTCACTCAGGATGAAATAGGTTTTTTTATTGTGGCTGTTCTGGTCTGGTCACTTCTCTAAAATTGTGGTGATCATCCTGAAGACGCTATGCAATTTTGACTTTTCAGTGCAAAGCTGATCAAACAAATATATATATATATATATATATATATTGAATATATATATATATATTGAATATATATATATATTGAATATATATATATATATATATATATTCAATGTGATGAACCACATTGCTGCATTAAAGAACTCACAGATACCATTGAGGAAAATATGAAAACAAAATGAAAAATAAATACAAAAATAGAATAAATTAGATTTTTATAAATAATAATATTGACAAACCACCAGCAAGATGGACCAAAGTAAAACATAAAGAAAACATAAGCTACCAATGTCAATAATGAAGGAAAGAACTGTATTACATATCCTATCCTACAAATATTAGAAGAGTAACAGGAAACTCTAATATTCATCAATAATATATTAGACTTGGACAAAAATTACAAAAAGAAACAAAAGGTATAATAAGAACTCGGTATCATTGCATATATATATATATATATATATATATATATATATATATATACACACACACATATAATTATACTATTTTTTAAACTAAAATCACCTTATAGGGCCAGGGAGATAGCTCAGTGGAATAAGTGCTTGCCTCGCAAGTGCAAGGTCATGTGTTTGATCCCTGGTACCACCAAAATCAATCAATCAATCAATCAATCAATCAATCAATCAATCAATCAGCTTATATTTAAAACTTCCAGACTGGATGACTCCTAGCTAATTCTATCAAATATATAAAAAGAGAGCAATATAACATATATTCTTACAAGGCACAAGAAGAAACATATGTCGTGTTGTGCTACAGAAATAACCTTGAGAATAAAATCTGACAAAAATGCACCACATAAAGACCAATAAAAGCACCATCACTGGCTTAGATGCTGGAGTACTTAGTAATATATTTGCTTGAAAAAAAACCAAAAACCTAAATCTACTAAATATAAGTGGGTAATAGATTATACCCAAAGTAGTTTTCTACTAGGAATTCATGACTTGGGTACTGGAAATCGAATCCAGTGTCTCTGCCCTGAGCTAATCCCTAACTGTGAATGTGTTCTTTATTTTGTGACAGGCTTTGCCAAGTTGCATAGGTTGATCTTGAACTAGTGACTACAATGCCTCAAGTTTTCACAGTGGCAAGAAAGAACACCCATACACCTGCACATGCGGTCTCATCTCAGGAAGACTTGTATGGAAATGAGCAAAGTGACTCAAAATTTGTGAGCATAGAAATGACTGACTACAAGAAAACATGGTCTTGAAAATGTAGACAGAAGACTCAGGTCTGTTACTATCCGATTTTAAGACATACTATGGAGTTACAGAAATAGACATGAATATTAATATTATTGCGCATTTCAAAAAGCTAGAAGAAAGTGTTTTGAAAGTTTTCACATAAATGGTAATACTTGGAAGAGACAAATGTTGAGCCTGCATAATCAGATATTATGTTCACCTGATTGTGTGTGATTGTTTTCACTCATCAGTTCAGAAGTATAAAGGCAGGTGCAGGGGCCAAGGTTTCATCCCAGGCACCACATGGTGCACCGGCCCCACCCCTAGGCACTAGGAACTGGTGACTGAGCCCTGCCAAGGTGGCATACGCCTGTAATCCAGTGCTGGGGAGGCTGAAAACAGGAGAATCACTGGGAGTCCAAGCTGCATAGTGAGACCCTGTACCAAGCAATAATAATAATAATAATAATAATAATAATAATAATAATAGTAGTAGTAGTAGTAGTAATTACACAGAAATAGCATGAAGACTGTAAAAGAGCTGAAAAGTGCCTAGCATGTACTGACGTGGTGGAAGCCTTAATGTCATAGCACAAGCACTACTTGCACAGGTAGAGTAATGATACTGAAAATACTGTGCTCCATCAGTAGATCAAGAATCCAGCACCTAAAATTGTCTATAGTAAATAATATTTGAAAATAATAATAAATAACTATTGTTGTCATTCTGTGCTTTGCAGAAAAGATGAGACTGGCAGAGGTATAGACAAATTAGTGGAACTAAGACAATAGACCTGGGATTGCTATCTTTCTGTGTACAAGGGCTAGATATTAATTGTGCTAGGCCTTGCTAACTATATGCTAGGGTTTGTATCTAGTAGTCTACCTAAAGCCTTATGTAGTTACAGAGTGGGGTCTTCTAGCATTTGAGATGAATGAATGATTCACTGGGATTAGGTGTCTTACTACTTCTAGGATTGTGGATCTTAATTCTTCTGGGATTATGGGTGTGTATGTTTCCTCAGCCTGGGGTGATAGCCTGAATGTATTACCAGGGAGACAGACAGACTCTCTCTCTGTTACACCTGTAGCCAATGTTGCTGTTCCGCCACCATGAACTGCTGCTCTCTGCCATGTGCTCCTCTGCCTTGGAGCCGGCTGAGCATGGACCAAAAGCTCCAGTAACTGTGAGCTAAATAACCCTTCCCTTCCTTCATTTTGCATGTCAGGTGTTTGTCCCAGCAATGAGAGAAGAGTAAGACAATATACCAGGCCAGATATAAGGTGTTCATGATTTTTCACCCTTATCTTTCCTCCTATAACACTCTCTCATCCCATTTCATTTCTTTTTCTTTTAAAGAATATTTAAATATGTTATTTGATTATTAGTAGTTTTCATTCCAAATAAAAACTTCTATAAGCCATTAACTTGGCAGTTATTGCTACAGAGTAAAAGCTAAGTCCACAAATGCCCTTCCACAAACCTTCAAGCCATTCAATGGAATAAATGAAATCTTTTCAATAAATAATGCTTGAACAGCTGGGCATCCACATTAAAAGCAATTAACCTCAACCTCCAATTCATAACAGTTGCAAAAATTAATTTAAGAAGGATGCATAGCAATTATGCAAAAGTAAATCCTCAAGCCATTTACATGAAACAACAACAATAAAAGGAAACCAAAAAAACATCTTTGCAGCATGGAATAACTTCCTTTGTCTAAGCACAGTGTGAATGAAAAATGAAAAACAAGATAAATTATACTTTCATCAAAATGTGAAATCTTCAAAAGCTATCTCAACATAAACCATGAATTTGTAGAAACTATATGTAAGGCATATTCCTGGCAAAGAACTTGTATGTGAATCCATAAAACTGTCTTGTATCTCAATGAAAGAGAATAACCTTGTAAATAAACAAGAGACTTGAAAGACAAACCTGGAAGTGAAATACATGAATCATTAATGTCCCGGTGAAGTACTTTGTGTGACTGTATCTGTGTGCATTTGTGTGTGTGTTTATTTTGTTTAATTTTGGTGTTGGTGTGATCCTGGGGATGTGAACCGAACAACTCCACACAGTTGGGCAAATGACCTATCACTGAGGTACACCCTTTTCACTGGTATAAAAGTTCTAAACATGTGAAGTGAATTTGTGTTGATAGAAACCAACTACTGGGAAAGAAGGTGGAGAGCGCAAATGGTAGAGGTCAACAGAAAATTCTTTAAAGCAATTTAATTTTGGACAAATTTAACCTAAAGTATTGGTTAAAATAATAGTCCTATCAGAGCTTACTGCCCAATAGGCAGAAGAATCACTGGAAAAACAGTAGTCTATTGATCAGTTTTGAATCAAGACAACATATACATGGTTTATTATGACATTTATTTCATATTATATATGTATGAAATGTTAAGAGTCCTCATTTATCCAATAATTTTTCTGGAATATTGACTTTTGGAGCTTATTTATTTATTTATGTCTTTTTGAGACAGGCTCTCGCTATACATTTCAGGCTGGCCTTAAGCTCACTTTTGTAGCCCAGGCTGGTCTCGAACTCGCACTGATCCTCCTGCCTCAGCCTCCCAAGTGCTGGGATTACAGGCCTGCGCCACCACGCCCAGCTGCTTCTCATTTATTTAAAGAAGATTTCTAAATACGATTTAATTTTCTCCAAGAAAAATAGGGACTATCTGTCCAGACAATTGACTTCATTTTTTTTTCTTTTTCTTTCCTTGAACTTGAAAGTGGCTTCTAATTTCTTTTGCAAAGCAAAAGAAAAGTCACAGAAACTTAACCTTCCTGACATTAATGTTCACTGTAATTTTCTATAGAAAATATCATTCCTTCAATCTACTTAGTAATGCATCTAGCCATATGGAACTGCTTCATGAAGCTCTCTTAATTATGTTTACAGGATAACTTTGCTATTGCATTATAGTAAACTTCCACTTTGAAACTATTATCAGGTAAATCCTATACGAGGTGACCAATACTCAGTTGCATTATGAACCATAAGGATGAATATAGAGAGAGTTTCTTTGTATAAACTCAAAAGCTTTGGGCCTGCCAAATAGCTCAGTGGATTACAGTGCTGGCAAGCAGGTATGTGGGCTGGAGTTTCCTAGCCCCACCGCTGTACATGCTGAGGAGGCAATTGAGCCTGGGCGTGGTGGCACACACCTGTAATCCCACGGTTTGAAGACTATAAACAGGTAAATCACTAGGAGTCCAATCTAGCAGTGAGACCCTGAACACCCTGTAGACCCTTTCCTAAAATATAAATTAATTAATTAATTAATGAGATAACGAAGTCAAAAGTTTTAGACCTTACTGTTAGAATTGTGCCTGTTATATAACATGGTACAAGATATTATCCAATGGGAACTCTGTTAGCATGACTTTTTTTAACAATATATAAAGTTTTTTTTATTGTTACATGAAAAGATAACACTCTATAATTCAATAATACAAAAACGCAGTTGCCGGGCGTGGTGGCGCACGCCTGTAATCCCAGTACTCGGGAGGCTGAGGCAGGAGGATTGGTGCGAGTTTGAGACCAGCCTGGGCTACAAAAGTGAGCTCAGGACCAGCCTCAACTGCATAGCGAGGCCCTGTCTCAAAAAGACAAGAACAAAAAAAAAAAACGCAGCTTAAAAATGAGCAAAATATTTCAGCAGACCATTTTACCAAAAAAAGATACAAGTGGTCAAGAGGCATGTGGGGAAATCCCTGCCATCAGTAGTTACCAGGGGAACACAATCTAAACTCACTCTGGAACACAGTTGAAGAGAGTATACAATGCCTAAACCTCTTAGTGAAAAGCTCTGCCAATTTCACTTAATTTTATGATTTTTTAAAATTTCTTCTTTTGAGTTCTTAAACTAGGAAGACTATATGATATTGACAAATATAGGTCTGGTAGATTTCACTAATGAGTGTAGGCTCTAGATACATCCACTTATATATGAAGTCTTCTAGTTTATCATTCTTGATAGTTGAGTAACATTCCATTGTGTGTTAGCACGACTTTTAACACTCTTTCATTTTAGTAGTACAGTGTTTTCTCAACACCTGTAAGGCTTGCCACAACAATCCAGCATGAGGCTGGTGTATCAGACATTATGGATCTGTATTCACACTCTTTATTCCAAATACCTTCTTTGCCCATATTTCTGAAGAGCCTATTCTGCTATGTCAGAAACTACTCTCAAAAATCTCAGTTGCAGTTAGGCTTGAGAGAATGATTTAAAGTACTCTGAAAGGAAGATTTTGCATGACACATCGGTGAGAATGCACGATCCAGACAAAAGATGGCATTGAGAGAGCCTTTCTCGTGGGTGTGAATTAGGGCAGAAGTACTGGGATTCTGCAGGTTGCCTCTCTGGAGGTGGCTTCTAGCCCCTTGCTGCTGTAGTATGCTAAGGCTGCATAGCCTATGGCAATTCACCCGTGTTGTAGGGCTGCAACTTGGTCCTGAAGGCTCAAGACAGGCTTTCTCCATAGCCCTTCATCATCAGGTTACTTTATGTCACTTAATAATTCTCTTCTGCTTGAAGATGTCCACGAGTATTCTTTTTTGTGTAATCAGGATGCCCATGGCAATACTGCACACTTACATAAAATCATTCAATTGAAGAGAATCTAGAGGGAGAAAAATCTCTCATTCCCCAACTAAATATAAGGAAAAAAAAAAAAACTCCAATAATATTGGGAAATAATTTAATTCGTAGAAGTAGTTTGCACAAACTATATGCATAGCCAAAGTTTTGCCCAAACTATATGCATAGTCAATAGTTGGTTAGGGAGCTGAGTTAGATAAAAATATTATAGGCAGTCAGACATGGCCAGGACCTCAAGAAGACCATATGGAAGACAAGATGACTTTGCAACTTTGAGAGAGATAAGCACTGGTGCTTTGGGCCAGATCTCAAGACAGAAGAGTAAGACAAAAGCAGCCACAAACTTCTCTAGGATTTGGTGTCAGGGATTGATATTCTAAAGATCTGTCAGTCACCTGGATGCCAGAGAGAGCCACTGACAAAACTCCCTACAGGAAATGTCCCTGCTCTGTATTCATGCCACCTTGCTTCCCCATTGGTCCTGGATTTAATCTATTTCACCTGAGCAATGGTGCTTATAATGTCATTGGTTGACCATAGTTTTGTCTTTCCTCATGCCCACCAAACTAGTTCTCATGTTCCCTAAGTTAGACTGACCTCACTACATGGTTTTGCTCTATAAAAATCCCTAGAAAATACAGCTTCCCAGGCAAGCCACTTGAGTCCCCTTTGCATCCTTCTATCAGACAGAAACTGCCTTTCCCCCAGTAAATATATTCTGTTCTGAACCTCCATTGTTCCTAAATTTCATCCCTCAGTTTTAGAGACCACGAACTCAGCCCATGTACCTTCCAGGTTGGGAGTTTCATTCTCTTACATCAAAACTAGAGTTCACTCATGTAACCATTTAACAACATGGTCAACTATTTTCTTGTAGTCTTTGCTGAACCATCTATCTATCTATCTGTCTATCTATCTGTCTGTCTATCTATCTATCTATCTATCATCTATCTATCTATCTATCTCACAATTGGTTTATCTACACTTTGGGAAAAGTGCACAACTGTAAGCATTCTGCATAAACATCTATTAAATGCAACATAGGCAAAGTTTTGACCACTAAAACAATCAAGAGAACAGGGCTGAGCTTCCAACAGGTTACCATGGGTTGGCATTCTTTGCTGCACTGGAGAGTCTGGGAAAAACACGTGTGAAAAAGACTAGTTTTGCATGTATAGGTTTGCTAGTTCTTGATCATATACACAAAAACTTGAAGAAAAAAATTAAGGCCATTTCCATTTGTAATGTCTCAAAGCACAGCACACCTCTATCCACACAACAAGTTAGAATGCACAGTGACATGTCTTTGCATCTGGCCATGACTTTCCATTTATTTTTCTTAGCCTTTGTTTGTCTGTGAAACTCTAGAGCTAAAATTCAAGGGCAATCATAGGTGCAAAGCAAATTCTTAGCTGACAATGTTCTCTTAGAAACCACGAGGTTTCATTATTTCTGTAGATATAAAAGGTTTTCAAATGTTAGCATGCATGTAAATACTTGCACCTTTCTTTTGGAGTAAGTTACTCAGAAAACTGTTTTTATCTCATTTGATGGATCAAAATATACAAACAATAAAAATAGGAGGCTTCCTGTAGATAGAAGAATATGGTTATTTTTACCTCAGCCCTGCAAGTAACCTCCTGTGTGTTAAACTAAAATGTAAATTTTAGCGAGCATTTCCATTTCAGATGCAAAGTCAACAGTCCCTTTCAGAAATGACAAGAGCCACTGTGAGCAACAAAAGAAAAGATAATGAGTGGGCATTGCCAAAGCAGGGCTCAGATTTGAGGCTCAACAGTTTCCTCCCCTGGCTGCAATTAGGATAGCTGGGATGGTACCACCATACAATAGACTTGTAACACTTGAAAGAAATGTTTTATAGAATCTGTGTGTGTGTGCCTGTGTGCGTGTGCGTGTGCGTGTGCGTGTGTGTGTGTGTGTGTGTGTGTGTGTGGTCATTATGGAAAGTGAGTCATTCAAAGGAAAAGCAAATGCCCTTATCACAAAGTGCATGGTAGGTTGAGCTATGCTCTTTGTGGAAATTTTATAACAAAAGAGCATTTTAACTAGAAATGCATTTACAGCCAGTTTGATTTTACTGCAGTGTTAAATTTTATTACGCGTTTTTCCGATAGGGTTCAAACTGTATTTGCTTACACATTTGCATATTCTTTCAAGTATCATTGTGAAAAGTTGATAAAACTCAATGACAACCATAATTTCATTGTCTTAGCTTATGCCCTGGGAGACAGAAAAATAAAACAAAAGGTAATAATGTGACCAATCATTTTATCATTTGATCACATGAAGAGAAATTCTGTTTAAGAAACTAAAGTAACTTTTTGAAAGCCTACTTTTGAAATCAGTATAAATTACGTAGCCAATATAAAAGGAAACATTAAGAAATGTGTAACATTCTTGTACCCCATCGATTTTTGTTAAAATAAAACCTAAACAAGATTCCATTTATAGTAAAAGGAATAATTTCACACATAGCAAGATACATGTAGAAGTTATAATAGGAAACAATAAAATTTTATAGGAATCAAAAAGAAGATGGTTGGTGTTATGGTTTGTGTCCAGCTGTCCCTGGAAACCTCAGGCTTGGGTGGCTTCTGGAGTTTGTGATTGGTTATTGTGGGTGTGGCTGCTGCACCTGCCCTGGGGAAGGTGATATGCCTTACAATATGAGGAGGAGGGAGAGGCCAGAGCTGGATGCCTGAGCCAGGCCACTGCCTTTGCTCTTTGCCCAGGAACTGCTGCTCTCTGCTAAGGAGTCAGCTGAGTATGACTGAGGCCTCCACTGACAGTGAGCTAAATAAGCCTTTCCTTCCTTAATTTTGAGTGTTGGGTATTTTGTCCCCAAAATAAGAGAAGAGTAATTGAGACAATTCGAATACAGTGAGAGACATCTCATGAACTTGAGTAAAAACCACAGATTTTTAACGCTATAAGATCATTCTAAGCAAACAACTCAACATCAGCCTACAAACTAAACATAATTCTAATGAAAACATTTAGAAACTTTTGGATGTTGTAAAATGACACATTTTCAAACTATGCAATAATTTTGTGAAGGGACCAAGATATCTTGTAATATGGAAGAATTAAAATGTTTTACCATGCAATATATTATAAATCTACTATAATATTAGGTTCTAGAATCAAAGTACATACTTTGAATATGCAAACAATAGGAAGTCCTAGTTTAAATTACACTTTAACTTTAAATTAGCAATGGCAAGGGTGCATATTGCACTAGCTTTTTAAAGAAGAACAAGTTTAAAAGACATGCCAGAGACAAGGTAACGCTTTCAGGGAGGAAGGAAAATTCAGTGACTAGAAGGTTAAGTAGTGTATTTGAAGACAATGTAAATAATCATTTTGCCTTTGCTGTTTGGTAGATGGATAAGAATTGGTTATTTTATTTCTTGTGTTTGGTCATCATTTACATACTATAATTGTAAAACAAAGATAAAACAATAATAATGAATATACATACTATTGCTATTAAGTCTTACTTAAAATAACAGAGACCTACTATTCTGTACATATGTGCAACTCTTTCTAAATCAGGCAGAACCTACTTTAGAAGGCTACTTCAACCTACACTGTTGTTTAAAAGTTACAGCAGAAGTGAGATGGCATCTGAATGAAAACACAATACCGACACTGAAAATAAATGGAAACTTTGGAATAATTTTGCATAACCACAAAACACAATCATTTGTTCACTTGATTATTTTATTTAAAAAAGTGAATGTATTTAGTATTTTTGCCTTAAGATTATATATATATATATATGAAATGCCATAATATATAAAATATTTTGGATAAAAAAGCTTTTAAAAACCTATCAAATTTGGGAATAATAGCTATGATTAGATTTCATACATCTAAAAACATTTAAAAATAAGCAAGATGAAAATTCCTTCTAAATCAAGTCAGCTGAAAATCATATGCCTTGGGTAGGCCGCATATCCGTTAAAGAGAATCTCCTTAGGAAAGTGTTTCACATTGGTAAGAAACTTGAACTGGTGAGGGATTTGATAGTTATGAAGCAAAACCTACAAGCACAATAAGACAATCTTAAATCTCTTTAATATCTGAATACTTACATGAAAATTTTATAAAAGTAGTTATTTAACCTATCAAATTAGGAACATTTAGTATAAATGATAATGTCACAGGTAGAAAAAGGGTTCTTGCATACATTTCTAACTAGACAAAGTGTTGTTTTATTAGACAAAAATGAAACACTTCACCATGTAAATCCTACCCTTTGTCTGAACAACTTATGATCTTTAGAACACACACACACTACAGATATTAACCACTCAAATCTTAAAATCAGTCATATTTGGTCCATCATACATAACTCTTCCATTTATCTATGTGTCTGTCTGTCTGTCTGTCTATCTATCTATCTATCTATCTATCTATCTATCTATCTATCTATCATCTATCTACCTATTTGTGGTACCCAGGATTCACTGAGGACCCTGCACTGGCCAGGCAGGTGCTTATTCTACTGAGCTGTCTCCTTGATCCTTTCTAACCTTTTTAAACTTGCATGTACATTAAGCCAGTCATGCTGGTAGTCAGGCCCCCAAGTCCCCCATGTACATCAGCTTCTTCTTGTGGATCTTTGAAAGGACAATTCGAGTTGGTACTTGAATTATCTTAACTGCACACCTTGCTTTACTTAATCACACTTCATTAATTTTAGTCAACTCTAATTCACTTGTTGAACAATTTAGGGCACGTTTCACTTTCCTATCAAGAAAGTGTTTCCCCAAAACTTGAGGATGTTTGATTAAAGCTATTTCAGTCAGTATTACATTTGTCTTCAAATATAATAAATATTTATGGGGCCAGATAGGTAGTTCAGGGGCATAAGTTCTGCCTTGCAAGTCTAAGGTCCTGAGTTCAATCTCTGAATCTTAAAAAAAAATAAAAAGAATAAAAATAAAGAGATAGATATTTGCCTTTTTTCCCCCTTGGTGGTGCTATGATTTGAACACAAGGTCTTTGACTTGAGATACATATATTCTCTCTCTCTTTTTTTTTTTTTTTTTTTGCTGTCTTACCCCAGCAATGTAGTAATTTCTCTCCAACTATCATGATTTTTTAAGTAAAATTTTACTGAAAACTGAAACATTATTCTGCCCAAGATTAGCAGTAAAAATGGGAAATGGGGTCTGAATTTTAAAAAATGGAAAAGCAGACACCATAACGGAAGTGCAGATTTTTATTACAAAGGTTTGGAAGTCAAAAGGGATCTTACAGGTTTTAATGTTGAAAAGTCCACCTATAGCCACTTGGAAGGAAGAAATAGAAGTGTTAAAGAGATAGCACTCAAAAACTTTGACCTATAAAAGGTATTAAATGGACTCTTATATGGAGCAAATAATTTACCTAATCTGTGTGTTGTTCAATGGAAATATTAAAAAGTGTTTCTGCAGACACCAGGAGACAGATATAAAATAATTGCAGGACAGGGGTGAGTATGAAATACGTAGTATTCCTTTCATATTTTATTTACATGATGGTCAGCAAGCCTTATTTCTGAGAATGTAAAACTAAAACAATAGCTTTCTTATAGATTTTTCTGTATCTTATCTCATGGAACTTTAGATAACAAGATATCAAAGAAATTGTATTTGAGTTGAAATATCAAGTTGAGGTTGATGTAGCAGAAGATTTGGGGTCAGAGTGCTACTTTTTTTTTTTTTTGTCTTTTTGAGACAGGGTCTCACTATGCAGTTCAGAGTCCAGGCTGCTCTCAAACTCGCACTGATCCTCCTGCCTCAGCCTCCCAAGTGCTGGGATTGTAGGTGTGTACCACCATGCCTGGCTGGGGACAGGCTGTTTCTTGTAGAGGAAAGAGCTGATGTAAGAATGTGCTAAAGACATTTGAGGAACAACAGTAACAGAAGAGACTGGCTATTAATACCAAGTGAGACTAGAGTTGTAGGTGCCGAAATCTGGAGTTGAACAGGGGACAAGTTATACTACAGAACGAGTTGGAGAAATAATCCTGTTGAATGGGTAGAATAAGGTGGTTCTGTCAGAAGAACAGAGTGGTTTATACTGTCGTTTACTTAAGAGATCTCTTTGACTGGTCCATGGAGAATGCTGTAGAGAAAGTACAAATAAAAACAGAGACAGCAGCTGTCAATAGCAAATATTTAAGCAAAGAATGATGTATTCTTGGATTCTGGTTGCAGGAACACATGGGGAAGCACTGATAAGAGTTGACAGGGTTGCTAAACTTCTCAACATAAGGGCCGGCACAATAGCTCAGTGGACTTAGGCAAGCACAGGAAACAGAGTTCGAGCCCCAGCACTACAGGCCGATCTGCCCCCCCCCCCCCCCCCCCCCCCCCCCCCCCCCCCCCCCCCCCCCCCCCCGCATACTGAGCTGGCCTCCCAAACCGGATGTGGTGGTACAGGCCTGTAATCTCAGTACTAGTGAGGCTGAAAACAGGAGAAGCATTACAAGTCTGAGCTGTATAGTGAGACACTGTACCAAATACATGCAACTCTGAACAGGAATGGAAAACCAGTGCTTCTCTGTCAATGAATATGACAGATCTGAATACTCTAAAAGGAGCCCTGTTCTGTTGCCGTGAACGAGACATACTATGCGTCTATAAACCTGCCAGTAACAGAAACATAGGAACATGGTCATTGATGATCATAGGATTTAATAGCATTTTGAGTGCCTCGCTTAGATTGGTACATCATAAAAAAGATCATGGGTTTGGTTCTCAGTCTGCATCACTATACCCTATATTCTTCTGCAATCACTAGGTGCTTATTTTCATATTTTAAATCATTAAAAAGTGGTGAGGAATAATAATATCACTTATATTTTAGTAAGGTATGAACAAGTGAGTTAATGCAAGCAAAATTCTTAGACTAGTGCTTGACATATAACAAACAATAAAACATTGCTAATGATTAGTGCCAGCACTTCATAAATAAATAGACTGTATAATGAAGTAACAACAATTTCAGTGTGAGCCAAAAAAAATTTCAATAGAGAAATAAGAGATCATCATTTGCATCACAGGCTACTTAACATTTTTTATTAGTACATATTTCCCATACATAATTATTGCATTCACCATAGGGAATTTGTACCTGTACATAATACAGCAAAATTCCTTTTTCCCAATCTTCTCCCTTCCCTTAGATCCTTCTTTATCTCTACATTTATAAAAACTATTTCTATTTTTTCCTTCAATTCTTTTTTTTTTTTTTTTTTTTTTTTTTTTTTTTTTTTTTTTTTTTTTTTTTTTTTTTTTTTTTTTTTTTTTTTTTTTTTTTTTTTTTTTTTTTTTTTTTTTTTTTTTTTGTCTTTTTGAGACAGAGTCTCACTATGCAGTTCAGGCTGGCCTTGAGCTCACTTTTGTAGCCCAGGCTGGTCTCGAACTCACACCGATCCTCCTGCCTCAGCCTCCCAAGTGCTGGGATTATAGGCATGAGCCACCAAGCCTGGCTCGTTCCTTCAAATTCTTATTGTCTTTCTTTTTCTCTCCTACCATTCCCCTTCCCATTTGGACATAATAGAATATTTAATGCTACCTCTGGACTTTATCTGATGGATGATGGCAATGTCTCCTCCCACAGAATTGTGACAGTCACGTGCTGCTAGACATTGCTAACTATCTCTTCAAACATAAACCTGAAAAAGATGGCCAGGTGGCTCAGAGGACTAAAGTGCTTGCTTAGGCTGAGTGCCACGACTGGGATTCCATCTCCCACATGCCATGATGTCCCTACGCTGGGGTGCAGAGAAACAGTGATTGAGACTGGGTGTGTGGTGCAGACCTCTCATCCCAGTGCTTGGGAGTGGCTGAAAACAGCAGAATCAGTACAAGTCTGATCCATGCAGTGAGACCCTGTAGGCCCTATACTAAATACATTTTTAAAAAAAGGAAAAGAAAATTGTCTTTCATACAGATTAGCCATTTAAATATTAGCTCAAATGGTGGATGGAAGTAGATTAGCATTACTGCATAAGCACAAGCTTCTATACTTGATTTCATTCCTGTGGGTTAGAAGAAAAGAGACACGCCATGTGTATGTTCTAACAGTTTACGAGTAAATTCAAGGTACTTTTAAAAACCTATTCCATTGTTTCCAAAGCAAAAGCAAGAACGAACAAACAAACAGTGTAAGATCCTGAGTTAATCCCTGGAACCATAAAAAAAAAAAAAAAAAAAAGCAATGTTATTAAGCAGCAGCATGGAGTAATGAACCATAGAAATTATAAGCATAGTTCCCATTTGTTTACTTTTCTCTGTTTTGGCACTGTTTGAATGAACTTTTCTGTTAACTGGTGGAGGATTTACCTGTGCTTGCATTGATTAATTATCAGGTGATATTTGTATGTTTAAGGTTTAACTCACCCATACCAGGTTCAACTCTGCCACCTGACCAATAGAAGACAATGAACTCTTTTTCTATGGTTATGATATTAGCCAAGATTTTCAGCTAAAGATTGAGTAAAGGTGGATGGTAAAAGTCATCACATACTATTATTCCCTTTTTTTTTTTTTTTTTTCTTTCCATTTAAATGGAAGGTGAATTCAACAAAAATAAAGATGAAGAAACCCAGGGAAGGGCTTAGATAGTAAGAGGGACGGGATTACAGGGAATCACATTAAAGAGATGCATCAGGAACTTGGACGTGAATTTACTGCAATTCTAATCTGAAGCAAGCAGATCAGAGAGTGCTTAAGTGCTTACACTCTGATCTTCTGTGACCAAGGCAGATATTTGCTACTAATCCTTGAAGCGGAAACATGTACAGATTTTGCTCTTAAGCAGAGGGATGATTTTTGGCTTAGAAGTGTTGATGGAGGTAGAGAGACAGTAGGAGATAAGATTTAGCCTGGGCAGTTGTTGCCTCAGGCAGACAGAAAAGGAGCCCCCCCGCGTAGAGCAGCAAACAGAAACCTTCCTACATGAAATCTGAACTTTCTAACTTTCAAAGCCTCCTTGGATACTTTGTAAAGTAGAATTAGCAATTCAGCTTCAGCAGCTGTGTGTTCTACAGTTCAAAATGATCTGTATAAAGACTGTGTATGACGCTCTTCAGCATGCAGACCCTCAGCCACCTTAATTCTCCTACTACTGGGACAAGGCAGAGCTTAGGACAGTTCCTCTTTGTGCCCCATGACTTACTTGCTGGGCACAGTTCAGGAAAAATAAGAATGGATCCTCAACTCAAGGAGAAGCACAGGACTCAGAAATGTCTTTTAGAAGATTTGTAGTGTGTTGGTACAGGTGTCCGAAATGAGCGGTCCAACACCATTGGGACCGAGGGATGCTGCAGAGATCTGTAGCCAACAGAGCTCCTAGAGGGAGTAAATACTAAACACTGGGAAAAGAGTCCTGCTTCAAAGAACTGAAGAACAGGTGAATGGACACCAGGCAGCAGAGAGAGCAAGAAACATAGCTGCTGATCGTGCTTGTGCATAGAAAATGTACATCACACATTCTTACACGAGCTTCTGTTTCACTAAGGTAGTTTTTGATAAGTTTCTGTCTCTTCCATGGATGTGGGAGTTTCGGTCTCTTGGCCACTTTATGCTTTATGCTCTTACATTCTGACACTGCCCATGCTGTCACCCGCAGGGTCATTTGTCTATCAGATTCACAGCTGTCTCAGTTCAAGGTATGGCTATCAGGAAGATCATTTCAAGACAGAATTTAAATATCTTTACATCTGTCTTAGTTACTTTTTACTCGTTGCTGGGACAAATACCTGACACTGAAAATGAAGGAAAGGATTATTATTATTATTATTATTATTATTATTATTATTATTATCATTATTATTTTGTCTTTTTGAGACAGGGCCTCACTATGCAGTTGAGGCTGGCCTTGAGGTCACTTTTGTAGCCCAGGCTGGTCTCGAACTCACACCAATCCTCCTGCCTCAGCCTCCTGAGTTCTGGGATTACAGGCATGAGCCACCATGCCCAGCTTACGAAAGGATTACTTAGCTCACTGTTACTAGAGGTTTCAGTTCATACTTTGGCCGGGTCCAAGGCAGAGAGGCACACGGCAGAGAGCAGCAGTTCATGGCAGTGGAACAGCAACAACATGGTGACAGAGGCAACTGACCAATCAGGGGAGCAGAGAGCAACAATGAAAGTCTGTCTCTCTGTGTCTCTGTCTCTCTTTTTATATCGCATTCAGGCTCTCTGCCTCAGCCTATCTGCATCAGGCCACACCCATAATCCCAGAATGACTCAGACCCATAATCCTATCAGTAATAAAACACATAATCCCAGGGGATGATGAGTCAAGTCTCAAACTCTAGTTTGAGTCCCCACCTCATGATTGCATGAGGCTTTGGAGGGACAACTAGATATAAACCATAACAATATCCAGTACACAGTCTTCCCCTTACTGTAATTCCTGCTGTGCTTTTCCATATCTTTCTAGTATTGTTTTATCTTATGGGAAAATAATCCTTGGACGCTGTATGGAATCTTACCACCAGTGTGCTCACTGTGGAGTGTTGGGTACATCTGGGGTTACTGAACTTATAATTATCTCACTTCTCGAGTAAGTTACTCTCTAACAACTTATTTCTTTTAGTTTTTACATTTATGTTTCTAGCCAGCTCAGCCCTCCCTGAAGGCAGGGCTGGCGTGCCACGTGGCGCCAGGGATCAAACTGCAGTCTCCTGTGTCTGCCTAGGTTTGCCTAAGCAGGCTCATTAGACAGCTGAGCTATCTTGCCAGCCCTCCTGCAACTTACTTCTTTGGCCTTCTTCTCCCATTTCTGAGGCCATGTACAACTAAATCCTTTATGCATGAGTCAATTAAGCTGTCTTTACAGGTATTTCTGAATAATATAATATTGAGTTACATTCGTCTACTGGCTTCTCCACAAGAAATACCATAGCTTTAATGTCTTTCACTTTCATCAGAAAGCAAAGTTCAAAAGCTACCCTGCAGAAAGATATACAATTGAAACATCTTTTTTTTCCACGTGGTAAAAATTTAGTAGAGGAAATCTTTCCAATAATTCAACATGAATTCCCTACCCGCTGAATTGAAAAACACACTTCTCCAGGAAATCAAGAGGTAGAAATTTCTCATGGAAACAAACTCATAACAAGAAAACAAAACAAAAAACTAAGCTGTAAATTATGAAGTAAACATCAGTTCAGAAACTAACAAGACAAAACAAAAGTGACTATCCAGAGCCACCTCCTCAGGCCCCACGGGCTTCTCACATTCACAGCAAATAGCAGCGGGCTGCTCACACAGCTACTTCTTATTAATCGCCACCATAGCATATCCTAAAGGCAGGTCGCACTCTAAAGCGATACCTGTTTCCGAGGGCAGCCACTGGCCCTGGCTGACGAAGGTAGCTTAGAAAGATGCAGCCCCTATGTATCAACTTGTGACAAGGCCAGCAGGCAGGCAACAGGGCTGGCTGATGTCTCCGGCTAGCATTTTAGATAAAGCATAGCATTCCCAGTTGTTTGAGTTCTTAATGAAGATGTATTCCATGAAATATTTGCGACTGCATATGCTCTGTATGACTTTTTATTGAAAATCCCAATTTAACGAGGTATCCTGTGCTTTTATTCACTAAATCTGACAATCTGACAAGCTTATTGAAACTACACCTGCATTATATGTCAACCTCTGGCCAGATCTGCCTTCCTCATTTGAAATAAGAACATTAGTAAATACATACATGTATCCATCACAGAGTCTATTTGTGGCACCTTAATGCAGCACAGCAATATTTGCCTGTGCAGATCAGATTGCTCCTTTGTATATTTGTTTGTATTCCTTCAGTGTCTTAGTCTTGTATTTTAATAGCATAAACTACAACTTTAACTCTGATGTCTAAACTTTACTAATCGCATTTCATGTTGTCTTCTTAAAGGTATAGAAAGAGGGCC